>WAAB01002914.1:386544-542942 GCA_013389865.1 Piaya cayana | reverse complement strand
GTTTGGCAGGACCTGCCTTTTGTAAACCCATGTTGGCTGGACCTGATCACCCAATTCTCTTGCAAGTGTTTCGTGATAGCACTCAAGATCACCTGTTCCATGACTTTCCCTGGCACTGAGGTCAGGCTGACTGGCCTGTAGTTCCCTGGATCCTCCCTGTGACCCTTCTTATAGATGGGCACAACATCAGCCAGCCTCCAGTCCAGTGGAAAATTAATGTCACTAGTAATGTCTTAAGCTGCTCTGCTCCAATTTACTAATCAAATCTCAACTTTACCAGTCTTGACTATTATGCCTTTAAAGAGTCTTAATTTTGTGAACTTCTTGTGGGAGAGAGGAGAGGAAAAAGAAGTGAGTAATGAGGATCTCAGTTTCTCCCGGAAGCAGAACCCCGCAGATGTGAAGACAAGAAGCTAGATTGGAGACCATTTCTCAGCACTGCATCTTTGTGGTGTAGACTCAGCACACAATTTGCTACTTGTCTTATGCTTGAAGAGTGCAATTCTTCATCCTTTCCAAATATTGGTTTCCTGAGTGGAACTCAAAACCAAAAGTCCAGATAAAACCACCGTTTAACTACCAGACACATGTATCCAGGAGCAGTGTTCAGTAGCAGTCACACTTCCCTGCTTACAAACTAATGCTAGGGAGAAGTCATCCTTTCAGGAGCAGCATGGGATACTATGAAGGTCAGTGTAAGAAGACTTATATTCAAACTGCAAAAATTTGCTGACAGATTTTCAGCGTTGTGTGGTATGCTCTAGAAACTCAGGGAGATTTGAGCATCCTGGAGAAAACTGTTTCTCCCACCCTGCCCCTGATGTAGCAGTCATAGAAGTATTGTTGATGTTTTCTGTTCTGCATTTATTTCTGCTATGATATCTGCATATTTCAAAAAGGATCTGCTTTCATGTTATAAAGTGAGAAAGAGGAGGAACTGAAGAAGGCTGGGTTGACTCTGAAAGTGCAAGGGAGGAGGAGGAGGAGGTTAGACCAAGCCCCATTTATGTCAGAGCTCACTACTGCTTTGTAGCTCCAGCAACAATGTAGTGATTACTAATGAGTCTCTAAATTTCTCCATCTGCTCCTTCCTTCTTTCCTATTACAAACATACACACATTACCTAGGAAGGCTAGAAAGACGTTGAGCAGTCCATCGTATCTTCTGTGCCTTACATATTTTTGTCTGTGTGCATTTCCAGGGCCCAAAGGGAGAAAATGTCGGTTCGATCACTCAGCCTCTTCCCAGCAGCTACCTGATTTTCAGAGCAGCCTCTGAATCAGATGGTAAGTTTTGGTCTTTGTTTGCTTTCTCAACCACCAGAATCATCCTGTAAACTTGCTGTACCATGGTTTATAGTATAGCAGGCAGACATGCTGGTGACTCCACATGTAAAAACACCATTCTTGGAATTCATGAAATTATGGAAGGTAAATTTAGGTCAATGTATAACAGGCATGCCAGCTTGTTATGTGAAAATCTCTATAAATTACTTTAGTGTACCTAAAGTATCAGTGATTTATAAGTAGATAAGAGGATTAAAAACATGTTTTTATTCCATTTGACCTTCAGACTACTGTAATTTTTTTTTTTTTTTGCTATAGCAAATTAACCCAAGCTGTTCATTTTATGGATGTTTTTCACCTGCCTCCCCAAGGATGCTCAAGCGTGTGCCTCTCTGGGTCTCATTTTGAGTTACTTTAAGGACACAGATATTTTTTCTTTATGGAGCACAGTGGGCTTTGAAAGCAGTGTCTTTCTTGTCCAGTGACATCTTGACACTGAAAGGTACTTGCAGATGCCAATGTAGTGAAATGATACATAAGTGAATGAAAATACATGGACTTGTATAGTGCCATAGCAGCACATCAATTTCTTTGAATATTATGATTTTGTAGCTTATGGAACAGTACAGCTTATTTGTGAAAAGGAATACGGGACCCCAAACCAGGTCCAGATATCACCTGTCTAGAAAGGGATAGATTGATACAACAATCTGTTAGGGAAAAAAAGTGGTTTTGAGGTAGAGCTGGTACAGGCATTTTAAATCCTGGTTATGCAGACAGCCCATAGAATAGATATGGTTGGACTCGATGATCCAAGAGGTCTTTTCCAACCTGATGATTCTATGATTCAATGAAATATGGAACAGTCACAGAGTTCCTAGGCAACCATATAGCTTCAACAACTGTCTATCAACCCAGATTTTCTAAATTATTATTTCCTTAGAGAAATATTTGTCTTTCTATTAACTTAATTAGAAATGCACGAAGAGATCAATGTGGTCATTGGATGTGTTCAAGACAGATTGCTGTCTCATAAAGTACTTTTTGTTCTAGCATTTCAGCTGTCTTTTAAGTGAAAACTTTCATAATGGTGGAAACCTAATGATTAAACTTCAAAGCCAGCCTGGCAGAGAGACCTGTGGCTGAACTTCTCTCTTTTTACAATGACTGCCATAGGCCAGTTATGTGATGTAGAATAGCTTTAGATTCCTTCTAACTAACCTTACCCGTAAAGGCTCCCAAGAGATCATCTTCTCTAGTAAGACTTCTCTAGCTGTGATCTCTCTGGGTCATACACCACATGCTTAAAAAAAGCACAGAAGGGACCATATCTGGTGCATGAGATTTTTTAATATTTAAATGCCTGTGGGAAGCTTTCTGCCCAGTGAATTATTACATATCTCTGGTATTACGAGAGCTTAAAACAGTGAGTTACTGGATTGTATTGGCTAAGATTCTTGGGAAACATGCAGAGGCTAGGCAGGTCAAAGTTGAGTTACTTTAGGATTAAATATGATTTTCCTTTACTTTGCTACTTCTCTGCAGCAGGGTCTTAAGGTTAAATGGAAAGCCAATGTGATCAAGAGAAGGAGGAGGAGCTGAGATACCTCTCAATCAAATATCATAAACTTTTACATAGAAGATAACTACAGCTTTTGATTAAGGATAAGATAGTGCTCTTGAACAGCACTAGCAATGCCCTGGAACCACCTGGACAGGTTTGGAGCACCCACATTATGCCAGGTAGATCTTGAGAATCTGAGGAGGTGACCGTGACAGCTGACATGAAGTGAAGCTTTGGGATCTGTACATTTAGCAATGGACTTCACAAAAAAAAAATTGATTTACTATTGCACCAGAAATACTAGCATGAAAAATAGTGTAATTTTCAGCTGAATTAGAGTATTTGACTTCACAGCTGAGGTCAATGAGCTGTGAGAAGTAGCTGTACCTTGTACAGGAAAGGAAGGATGTGAATCTGCAGACAAGAGGGAAGGACAGCTCTTACACTCAGGCTAACCTCCCTCCCAGATGCAAGAGCTGTCCTGGCATGGATACTATACTAGGCTCCTTTCATTTGTTAGTTAGCCGTCATGGGGGCAGCTTGGGGGCATCCACGTCATTTTAGTGATATAGACATGCTGACAAGTGGCCAAATACATGGGTATCACACTTCGAGATGAATGACTTGGGAGTGATATTAATATCAGTGTGTGGTAACATGAGTGAAACATATGCAGGCAAGGACACAAGGAGCAGAAACTGTTGCATATAAAGAAGTCTATGTTAACTGCAGCAAACAAAGGTTTGTACTTTGCAATTACTAATAATACAATTTGATTTTAAACCCAGAAGACACTACTGAAATGGTTGTAGAATTATAGCTTTACTTGCTGTAAAGAGACATCTCCAAGAGAGTGTACCTGAGTTTGTTTAATTTCTTTAACATGCTGGACAAACTTAGAGGGTGCAGTATGGTCAAGAGAGACAGGAGAATAAGGTAGAAGTCGTTAAATTAGCTGACACAAATGGGGCAGGTGGAATCTGTTCCCTTGCATAATGTTGTAGTATATTTGTAGTATGTTCACATCTCCTCTGTATATGCAAAATTGTGTGAATCTACAGCATCTCTGAGGAGGTGTCCAACCATGATTTGTTTAACACAGTTTCCCATGTTACTATGTTACTACTGGAAACTGAACTGTAGAGCACTTGGCAAATTCAAGAGAAATTCACGGAGGCCTCTGACTTGCTTGAGAATATTGAATTGCAGCATATGTTAGATGTACAGTTCTGCTATCCAGACAACTATATCATGATCAGCAGCTACATGGCCTACTTTTTCTCTCAGCATTTTAGAATCCCCTTTTTCCCCTCTGCCATACCATCTGTGACAGACTGTTAGTAGGATTTAAAGTCTTGACTTCTGGACAGCCTGCAGAACCACCGCCAAGCTACAGTAGATTTCACATTCACAGACTGCTGAAGCAGTCTGCTTTATAATGTGTTTTAAAGACATCTGGAAGGTCATGTCAGCCTACAGGCTCAACCTATACAAACACAGGGTCTTTCTTTCTTACCAGCTTCAGGAAAGAAAACTGCTTTTTCCAAACCAGTGCCTGTGTATGCATTCAAGATTTATGCTGATGTATGGCTTATAATTAATAGTTTAAACCAGTCCCAACCTTCCTGCCTGGACCATTCGAGGGCTGCCCCTGACATCCCCAGACCTCCTAAGCATTTTGAGTCACCTGTTTAAGTCTCAGCCCAAATCTCTACCTTGCCACAGGCACTGCCACCAAAGGGGCTACCAGGGGAATTCAGACTGGCAGATTAGCAAGGGTTAAAGGCTTAACAATGGAATTGTAAACCACATTTAGATCTTGTCCCTTATGACTGACCCCTCTTTCAGACGTGCTTTGGGTAGCCTCCACTGCCTGATGCAGATGGAGCTGTGTGGAAATCCTGATGATCAGGCTTGTCATGTTGTTTCTCTGCTAGGTATCTAGCACTTACCCCCCCAGAATGGATGCTCTGATCTGGGGAAGGAATTAGGTTATTGAAATAAGGATCATGCACAGAAGCAATGAATGAGGAGGAAGACTGCAGTTTGAAACCAAGTTCACAATGAAATATATCACTGGATCCTGGCAGTATTAGAAAAAATAGAAGTTACCTTCTTAGCTGTATGTTTGCCCTTCATATTCCTTAGACCTTTCACAGCAGTTTAAAATCCAGGCATTTGCAACCAGATTTCATTTAGCTGGGTGCATAAATTGCACCTGCAGCTAATTGAGGGATCACATCCCTGCATCTTGACAGCTAAGGTGTAAGAAACCATGCACGTAGGCACCCAAGTGGTACAGCAAAATAAGCAGTTGGCTGAATACAATGACCTTAATGTTCACTGACTGAACCAAATCAGCCTCTTTCTCATCATTTGTGATTTGTGTGCACTTGAGCAAGAATTCATCATTTCCAGGTGACAGTCTACTTCAGGATGATTTTTAAAAGCATCTATCTTGCAAGCATGAGGCACGAGGCCAAAAGCGGGATGACTTTAATAATTCAAGAAGAATAATATTCCCTTAGTAATGACTCTCTAGAGGAATGTATGGTTACTAGATGTGATGTCTTAATTGGTAAGAGATTCATCCCAGCCATTCTGTAACTACACGACTGCAATGAAAAAAGTATAGTCCTGGATGCATTTCCATGTGCAACAATGTGATTCCATCTCAAGCAAATATTTGTTATTGGTTAGTGCTGAGAGAACATTGGTTGGCTCCTCTGTGATCAGCTGTTTCAAAATGCAGCAGATAGACTAGGCAAATCAAATTATGAGTTGTTCTAGGTGAAATGATGGTGACTTAAAGAATTTCAAATCTGGATAGCTAATGTTTCAAATACTGCCTGTTTGGGGTTTTTTTCTGTGGGATTTTGCTGTAATTTTATATCTGTTTGAAGACCAGGACTTACTCAAGGTATTTCTTGAACTGCCACTGGGTTAGCAGCATAAGCAACCTTTGATTGTTTTTAACCAAGAGGGAGAAGTGATGGGGTTTGTCACTTGGTTTTAGTAGTTCCTTTGCTCTATGAACAAAGTAGTTGGTGTGAGTGCATGCCTGCTGCTGCTCAGCTTTGCAGCTACCAGGTTTCTGCATGGTGCCAGTGGTGCCTTGTGGAGCCAGGAAGCATCCTGCAAGAAGCCTCAGTGTTTCCCATTTCAACAGCTGTCCTGCAGAGGTCATCTCCAAGGACCACAGGGTGCTTTTCCAGCCTGCTGAGCCAAAATGCCTGGAGAAAGCATACAGGAAGTTTGAAAGCATATGTGGTATGCATATTGAGCTTCGGTTTTGCAAAGCCAAGGCCCTTTTAAAGTTATTTTTCCCAAAAATCTTTCAAGAAGGAAGGAACTTCGGAACCCAGCTGTGTTTAACTGATTTTTTCAGATAGTTTCCTTTTTGAAATTGTTGCTGATGACTATTGTCATTTTATGGTAAATATATATAATGGAGAAGAAGAGTTACAGACCTACTCAGAGGAGACACCTCTGTTTCTTTTTTTTTTTTCTTTCTGCAGGGAACACAGCTGAGTGATAAGCATATGTGTTCTTCTAACATCCCACTTTCTCAGGACATTGTCACATGTCCAATGATGTGATCATAATTTACCAAAGTGATGTAGGGAATGGATATTGAAACCAATGATTGGTACAAGGAGAGAGGCTGCTACAAAATAGAGCAGGAACCCAAGGTAGTGGTAGCACTCTGGTAGGACATCAAATTTTGACACTTTAGGAACAGCCTTATTGAAGAGTCTCAGTCTTTCCTCAGTGTTCCTGAAGGAAACCAAAGGTGGCTGGGCGAACTGCCCACCTGACCAGTTCAGGTGCCATAAGATGGCTGATGTGAAACGTCCTCCTTGTGCTAGCTGCCAGTTTGAGTGATCTAGCTGGACTTGACTTTGTACATCAGAGTTGCGGATCTTCCCTGGGTGGGGTGTCATTTCTCTCTGTTGCTGTCCTCACTGAGAACTCAGTTTGGCTGAAAGAGCCAGAGCTTGCTCTGCAGACTGCCCCTTGGAAGTCAGTGGCAAAATACTAAGTACAATGGAGAGGGGGTTAAGCTCAGAGGTAATGTTTGAAGGGATTACTTAGTTCACAGCTCCCAAGCAAAAGGAGGTAATGCAGAAATTGTCCGCAAGTAATCTCTGCAGTGGATGGAGTACTATATCGTTGGATATAAAAGGAGCTTAAAAGGCTGTGGGGAGATTCTGCCATAGGCTGACAATATAGTCTTGAGTTTTCCTTCCGAATTTAAACATATGCTTGATTTAAACCACAATTTGTGGGAGACTGTAACTGATAATTGATTGCAGTGTTTTACACTGCAGCTTTAAAAAACCTTGAATAAAGGAATACCATTGTAACTCCTTCGCAGCTCTTTTTTGCTTCCTTATACACATCATATTAGATTGCCATTTTTCTCTGAAGAAACCCGCATTTTTCACACTTCTCTGATCTAATTACCTTGCATACAAAAAAAAGTTACCTATGTCAGCCACTCAAAGGTAGAAAATGTGAGAATTAAGGTAACTATGAAGCCTTCATGCAGGCTACTGTGACTATAGATGACAGTATTTAATTATGTGACCAGATACTTTTCCCTCCACTGCAGACTGCAGTTCCTGAGGGAGTGAGTAACCTTGTCATGTAAGCAATTAAGTAATCTATATGCTAGCATTTTAAAATCATTTTCACAATAAAGAAAACTATTACTCAATAGCAAGATCACTCAAATGTAAAAACATTTCAAGTAGGCCTTTAGCAATAAACCAGGTTTATCTTGTGTGCAATCTCTGCAATTGAGAGCATATAATTTTACAGTGTTATGCTGCAATTAACACACTGTTGACTTGCGGAGAATGTAACCTTTTCATTTGCAGAGGAAATCTCATATTTTATGTCTGGTATTATGGCATGTATTTGTTTGGATTCATAGCACCACCTTATGGTTGTGCATCCCTTGAATTCAATTCCTGTTACAAATAAATACAAGGGCATACAGAGGTGCCATTTCTGTGTTCCATGGGGAAAAAATAATGCTGACTGTTAATACACAGTGAGTTCCTCTAAAGCTTTGTGTTTTCTGCCTTGGAATATTAAAATGAATATTTTGCCTCCCAGGATGGGGCATTGACAGCTTCTCTGGGCAACTCGTTTCAGTACCTCACCACCCTCACAATAAATAATTTCTACTTAATATCTAATGTCAATCTTCCTTCCTTTAGCTTAAAACCAATGCCCCTTGTCCTATCACCACACACCCTGATAAAGAGTCCCTCCCCTTCTTTCCTGCAGGACTCGTTTAAGTACTGGAAGGTTGCTGTAAGGTCTTCTTGGAGCCTTCTCTTCTCTAGGTGAAACAAGCCCAACTCTCTCAGATGGTCTACGTCATATGGGAGGTGCTCCAGCCCTCTGACCATCTTTGTGACCCTCCTCTGGACTCACTGTAACAGATCCATGTCCTTCCTATGCTGAGGACTTCAGAACTGAAGGTGGTACTCCAGGTGAAGTCACAAGAGTAGAAGGGATTAATTACTTCTTTGACCTGCTGGTCACACTTCTTTTGATGCAGCTCAGGATACAGTTGGCACATTGTTGGCTCACGTTGAGCCTGTATTTGTTCTTGGGATTGTCCTGGCCTGACCCAGGTGCAGGACCTTGCACTGGGCTTTGTTGAACTTCATGAAGTTCATGCGGGCCCACCTCTCAAGTCTATCCAGGTCCCTCATGACGATGTCCCTTCCCTCCAGGATGTTGACTGCACCACACAGCTTGGTGATGTCAGCAAATTTGCTGACGGTGCGTTCTATCCTACTTCCCCTGTCTCTGACAAAGATGTTAAACAATGCTGATCTCAATACTGACCCCAGCGCAGTGTCACTGGTCTCCACTTGGACATTGAGCTGTTGACCAGAGGTCTTTTGAGTGCAGCCATCCAGCCAGGTCCTTATCCAATAAATCTTCCACCCATCAAATTTGCATCTCTCTGATCTAGAGACAAGAATGTTGTATGGGACAGTGTCAAATGCTTTGCGCAAGTTCAGGTAGATGATGTTAGTTAGTCTTCCCTTATCCACCAACACTGTGGCCCCGTTGTAGAAGGCCACCAAATTCATCAGGCATGATTTGCCCTTAGTGAAGCCATGTTGGCTGTCACAAATCACCTTCTTACTTTCCATGTACCTTAGCATATTTTCTGGGAGGATCTGCTTCATGATCTTGCCAGGCACACAGGTGAGACTGACTGGTCTGTAGTTCCTGAGTCTTCCGTTTTTCCTATTTTAAAAATGAGAGCCATGTTTCCTCTTTTCCAGTTAGTGGGAACTTCACCAGTCTGCCACAGCTTCTCAAATATGATGGATAATGTTGTAGCAACTTCATCTGCCAGTTCCTCAGGACCCGTGGATACCTCTCATCAGCTTCCATAAACTTGTGCACCTTCAGGTTCTTTAGATGGTCTTACGCCTGATCTTCTCCTATAGTGGGTGGCTCTTCAATCTCCTAGTCCCTGCCTTTGCCTTCTGTGACTTGAGTGGTGTGTCTTGAGCTTTTGCTGGTGAAGACTGAGGCATTTTTGTCTGACTTCCTCTTTGTTGGGATGCATCGCTCCTGAGCTTGGAGGAAGTGATCCTTGAATACTGACCAGCTTTCCTGGGCCCTTCTTCCCTCCAGGGCTTTATCCCATGGTACCCTAATGAGCAGACCCCTGAAGAAGCCAAAGTCAGCACTCCTGAAGGCCAGGGTAGTGAGTTTGCTGTGCATTCTCCTTGCTGCCCTGAGGATCTTAAACTTCACTATTTCATGGTCACTGCAACCAAGGCTGCCCTTGAGCTTCACATTCCCCACCTTGTTGTTGAGAACAAGGTCCAGCAATTCCAGGAACCTCCTGGAATGCTTATACTCTGCTGTGTTGTCCCTCCAACAGATTGGGATGATTGAAGTCCCCCATGAGAACCAGGGCTTGTGAATGTGAGGCTGCACTCTGTCTACAGAAGGTCTCAACTACTTAGTCTTCCTGGTCCAATAACGTGTAGAAGACCTTCAAGATAATGTCACCTGTCCCTGCCCTCTCTTTAATCCTGATCTATAGGCTCTCATTCAGCTACTCATGCATCCCCATGTGGAACTCCATGCATTCCAGCCGGTCATAGACATGGAGGGCAACACTCCTTCCTCATATCCCTTGCCTGTCCTTCCTAAAGAACCCATATCAATCCATTCCAACACTCCAGTCATAGAATGCATCCCACTGTGACTCTGTGATGCCAATGAGATCATAGCCCTGCAGGCATGCACACATCTGTAGCTCCTCTTGTTTATTACCCATGTTACCTGTGTTTGCGCAGAGACACTTAAGTTGGGCCCCCAGTGGAGCTGACTTACTAGCTGGAAAACGTTTGTGTTGCTCTTTAGGTGCTTTCCTGCAAACCTGTGACCCTTATATAAAAGTATCTTGAGAAATGCAGCATTTCAATTGTGAAATCATGTGGTCCTTGCTCTGCAGAACTGGAGAAGAAAAGCAAAAGTAAAGAGAGAGGAAAATCAAAAGAGGTGAGACTAAGCAGGGAGTGTGTTCTATTTGATACGAACAAATGTTAGTCCTTTACCGATTGCTCTCCAGGTATTCAGAGTGATGCACACTCTTTTGCAACATGCACTCCCTTGTATGGAATAGTCTGAAACAGGTTTTCCTCTTGGTGGGTTTGAGGGAGAGGGAATATGTAGGAAGAAGTGTATTTGTGCTCAGTGCAGCCATTAAATTTGATGGGTTATCCATGCAAATCCTCTACATGGTGTGAAGGGGATAAATCTCTGTGTAAAGCTTTAATGCAAGAATATTTGTTAAATACAAAATAGTGTGAAATCAATTCCAACAGCCTTCAGCCTTCCTAATCTTTTATTAACCATTATGTGTGATGTTATTATTAATTTGTAAGCTGATGATGAAGGAATTTATGAGATTATATTAGGATAAATTGGGGCTCTGTGAAGTTTTTTGCTCAGTGTTCAAGCACACTTCTTCAAAGTTTTTTGATTTTTTTCCTCTTTTTTACTGGTTGCAGCTTTGTATCAAAGCAAGCACTGAAAGCTAATCAAATTTTAAACAATATTTAATATATATATGATCTGGAATTTTTTTTGAACTCTCATTGATATTCTTATGGAGCTAGATTTTGGTTGTATTGAAGCTGATGGGAATTTTGCCCAAGAGGGCAGCAGGATCCCAGTGAGATTTACACATATACTTGAGCAAAGTGTGTGACAGAATTGAATGTAACAATCAAAACATTTCCTAAATGGGACCTAGGAGTGAATGTGATCCAGGGAAAACCAGCTTTTAGCACTTGCCATTGCTAGAGCAAAGTCCTTGTGTTTTCTCCACTGCCTCTGAAGCTCACTGCCAATTATTGCAAAATATATTCTGAGGTCTGTTTTACATGCTTGAAATTAGAGGATAGCTCCCTTGATACTTCAGTTCTTGAATTTGCAGGTGTCCTGGCTTCATTAATGACTGCACTCTGGAAGCAGGCTATTTTCAGGTGCTTCTAAGAATACAGGTAACTCCAGTGTTGTAATAGTTAGGCTTTAATACTAACACACAGCTAGGCAGAGTGGTATGGATTGTTGCAAAAAAGGAGCCAAGGGTCAGTTTGTATTCCAATGCTCTTCATTTGCTGCCTGCCTGTGGGACTTTCACAGTCCATAAGAAAATCCAGTGAGGCAGTGTGTTGGAATTGCCATAGAATCTCATCTCTGTGCTATGCTTACAGTTTCTGGTATTTGCAAAGTAGACCTTCCAGGTAAAGATTTTTTTGTGACAAGATAAGAAAAACTGATGTTCCACACAGATAATCTGATAGACTAGGCAAGGAGAAGGAGGGGAGAAAGCAGAAAAAAACCAGAGATGGAGGACAAATAAACAGCCTGACAAGTAACAAACTCTAGTCTTAATCACTCTGGTAAGCATTGATCATCCTGGCTCTTGTTTGGAGTGAATCTTATTGCAGCACTACACTGGGCTCGGGACCCCCAAGCTGGCTTGTAGTTCAGTCATCCTGCTGCAAGCAGGGTCCTCTCGTGCACATCCCAGTGCCTCAATATCTCCCTGCCGTTGGGTGGTGTGTGTGGTGGGATGCCAAATGCTGAATGTGGTTTTGGGGTGTATTAGTTGCAGGCATGAGCTGCCAGGTGGTTTGAAAGCATCATACCTGTACACATTTCCTGCATCTTCCCAATGAGGGTGGTGAGGCACTGGAAAGGGTTGCCCAGGGAAGCTGTGGATGCCCCATCTCTGGAGGTGTTCAAGGCCAGGTTGGATGGGGCCTTGAGCAGCCTGATCCAGTGGAAGGTGTCCCTACTCATGGCAGGGGGGTGTAATTAGATGATCTGTAAAGTCCCTTCCAACTCAAACCATTTTGTGATTCTATGATCTTGGACAAAATCAGAAAGAGGCAAAAGAGGATGTGAACAGGTTGCAGGAAAACAGAAGAAGAGTTGCTGTTATCGAAGGAGGGGTTAGGGTGAGCTTCTCTCCATATTACTCATGCAGCCATTAAACCACACCATTTCTGGCAAGATAACCTAAGGATTAAATATATGAAAAATAGATTATTGTTCACAGTGACTTCCTGAATTATGTATGATGAGCTTTACTCGTAGGAAAGAAGCTTTTGAGAAGCAATGCATGAACTGTCTTATTTACTCTCCTGCGCTTAAATAATTGCTTTTGTTTTCACAGGCCGATGCTGGCTGGATGCTTTGGAACTTGCCCTGCGTTGCTCCAGCCTCTTCCGGCTCAGTGCTTCCAAGCAGGGAAAGGATGGAGAAATGAACTGTTCAAGCGACTCTGCGCATGCAGGGCTCAACCACCTCTTGCATTCAAGCCCTGTCTCAGACCAGGAGTTCTTCCAGTAAGATGGGGCTGTCATGCTCATACTAGGTCATTCTTTTAACTTCAGCATAACCTAGCCAGAGTCCACTAAGGAAAGTTTTTTAAAAAGCAGCCTGTATGTTGTTCTGCTGCATCCGTCACTAATATATGGCTTTGGTGCATGTTAGGTTTGTCATCACCTAGTGCTGGAGCACAGAGACTGAGGGGAACCTCAGCTGAGTTCATGTGTACATAAATAATTTTCTGTTGTCTCCTGATTGGGCCAAAATGCTGTCTGGAGATGCTGGCCATGAAAAATGGCTTGCCTGAGTAGAGATTGCAGAATTTAGCTACTAGCGTAGACCTGTAGTTGCACAGAAACAGTCACTACCAATATCTCTCTGTTGGCTAACACATATGGCTCTGAGTCTGATATATTTTTTTAATAATGTGTTCTCTTTTCTAATAATACTGTGTTGTAGTCAGCAATGCGCACACTCTACATCTTTAGTTTTACAATTACTTTCTCTCTCTGCAGGGGTTTTGAGTGGTTTCTGATTTCTTCCTTGATGCATCAGATAATTTTTTTGTATAAAGCAAAAAAGAAGCCCCCACAGCCTTCTTTCTATTCATATTCCTAGTATTACTGCATCAATTCACATCAAAGCTCTGTAAGCATAAAAAAACTCCAGGCTGTATCTGTTTCCTATAGCTAAATAGGCAACCTGACAAATCTTTACCTGAGGGTAAGACGCTTGGCCCTTGGAGTGAGAACTGGCAGATGTAGTGTCTGTTTCTAGTGCTGCTGATACAAATTTCACTTAGGGCTCACAGCAAAGCACCACTGGTTATGCAGTTTTTTGGTTAGCAATTCTTGCAGTCTGCAAAGATGATGCCTTGTACAGTGGGACCTTACTTTTAAGTGGTTACTTAGGCTCTGTTGTTAAGTATAACAGCAGGAATCTGAGTCCTCTTCACAGTGTTGAGGTTTCTCTGGTTGCCCTTTGTTCTGAACAGCTCTGGTATTCCCAGCATGTGTTCTCCAGTCTTGCTATTTGGATTTTTAGCTAGAGTTTAAAGAAGAGCACCCAGAAGAGCTGAAGAGCAATGGGAGAAGAGAAGGAAATCTGGTGCATTACCAGGGCATGTCCCCTTGTACTTGTGTAAATACTTATATTGTTCTTGGGCTTCTTCCATAACTTTACTTTCTAATTTCTTTCTGCCTAAGAAAGAGCCCCTTAGGACTGTGCTTGCTGTGAAAATGAATCCAGGAATGCAGTGGACTCATTTTCAGCTGATGGATGTGTGTACAGAAATCCAATATTAAAATGGAGCCTGCTGCACTGAGAACATTTAAGGCAGACTTTACAGTAACATGGTTAATGTAAGGAGGTGCGAAAGATAGAATTAAAACTGTATTAAGTATTTCTGCAAAATATTATGAGTAAATAACACTTAAATGATGCCTCTGACTTCTTAGTTGTTCAACATTAAAAGCCCTTTTATATTATGGGGTTCAAAAGTAGTGCACATGGCAGAGTTTTCAGCAGGACAGAGCACCCACAACTGGAACCAGACTTTTTTGACAGGACCAGATTTTAGTTGAGTCTGGTTCAAGCTGTGTGCTCAGTGTCTGGTTGTCTGGACAGTACAAACTGGTTTTAATCTGTACTCAGACTTTCCCCAGTGCTTAAAGTGCGGCGGAGTTTGATGGCTGTGGATGGAGGATGACTTGCTGTCATCCTTGGAAGAATAAAAGGCATTTAAACAATGGAGGATGCAAAACCAAAACTGTGCAAGTGCTGAGCAAAGAGGTTTTGGTTTGCCACTGACAGTGGTTTCCTCATAGGGATTCAATCATTCTAATTAAATGCCTTCCCTACAGGGAATCTTACCAATTAAACTGGCATGCTGTTGTTAGGGGACCACTTAATTACATTTAACTCTATCTTCAAATTAGCCAAACTATTCTGTCAAGAAAAGAAAAAGAAAAGGGAGATGATGAATATTATAGGGAGAACAAAACCCAAGGGAGCTGGCAAAGGCGAGTCTTCCATTGAGCCAAGGTTCCATTTGTCTGCTGGCTGTTTTGCTCCTTTCCTGCTGGGAAAGGATTATACAATCATTGTAAAATCCATGTCTTTAGTGGCGTATAAAAGTTAGAGGGAGAGAACTGTGCAAGTGAATCAAAGGCTAAAGTACTGTGTAAATCTGTGATTTTAGATGAGAGGCCTTTAAGGCACCAGGCATTCTCCTTTTTAAGTTGTAGTTCTTGTGGCTTCCGTTATCTCCAGTGATGCCAGGACCCTGGCTAGTTTATTTGTTTGACAAAAGCCAAATGCGTTTTTTTTTTTTATTTGCTAGAGGAGTGATATCAAACCCAAAGTAGTCCTAGTCACTGATTTTTCCAGTAATGCCTCTAGAGAATAAAGCACTGATGTAAGACTACTCCAAATATGCTCAAACAGTAAATTAACTGTGGAAAATGCCAGGTTATTCATGTTCTTCCATTGTTGACTTTTAGCTTAGTCATTCCCTCCCAGCTTTTGAAGCCTGGTCCAAATCCCATTGGAAGCCCCTGGGAAGTCTTTACATTAATTTTCGTTCAAGATCATGGCATGGCGCTTTTTTTAATGTATTTTTAGCATTTTGTATGTATTCAATGGTGATTCTTTTGGGGGGAATAGAACAGCCTGGCTCCTCCTCAACACCTCATTGGCTCCTCAGAATGAGGAGCATCTGTTTCCCCTTCAGTTATCCAGAACGTCTCCGTGGCTCTGGATGTGTTAAGTCTTGCCTTGTTTTTGTCTGGTGAGTAGTTGGTTCACAGTTTAGTGGGATTTCACATGAATTTAATTTCCTCTAGTATTACATCTGAAATCATAGAATCTTAGAATCCTAGTTTGAGTTGGAAGGGACCTTAAAAATCATCTCGTTCATCTTAGAAGTAGTGGAGAGGAGCAGAGGAAGCTAAGAAAAGAGTCTTTTGCTCCATGGAAACTTCAAATATTTACAGAATGTGAAGCAGGTGACACTGAAAAACACTTGCTTATCTTACAAATGCGAAATAGAAACAGGCACTACTTCTCAGCCATGAACCAGAAGACTTAGAATAAACTATTCTTTCAAGCATTTTTACCCCACTGGGTAAAAAAATTTACCCGATTTTCACAGGATAAGTGAGCATAGCAACCACAGACAAACACATATTTAGCTAATCATTGAAAAATTAAGAAATAAATTATATGTTTAAATCATCAGCAAGTAATAGCTAATCATTTCCTGGACCTACCATCCAGAAAATATCTGTCCTGAGAGTGCTATACTCTGTGTTTCTAAGTGTATTTGGTTATCAGTCATTACACTTGCAGGTTGCTAGCTAAAAAAAAAAGTAACATCCTAGCACTAGAACGATGAAGATACATAATGTCTAATAGCAAATTATTAGTGCTGGAGACAATTGGTCATTAACTGTCTGATTTATGATCTTATTTTTATTTTACAGTGAAATCATAAATTAAAAAAAACCTTGTAGTTTATATATACACATGTAGACACATATGCAGACATACATAAATACACCAATGGAGTTAAAAGAAAAAATTCTAAAGGTGCCATTTGTGGCGTATTAACAGGCACGGACTCAGCTTTCATTTTAAGCTAAGACCAAGTTTATTGTTACAAGCTTATATTTATACCTTAGTGAAAATGTCAACAACTGTCCAGCAAGTCTTTCATAAAAATTTCCAAAGCATGTTCTTCTCCTGCCAAGCTCCTCGTGACCACTGTTGTTGTCTTCATGCCTTCTTGTTTATGCCACTGATGTTGAGTTTTCTCAGGCCAAAGGCTCACTGGTTATCAGAGCTCTCTGCAATCTGTCTCCAGAGGCTCAGCAGCACTCATGGTCATTTTTTGCTCAACATCTTTTCTGACATAAAGGCACAGAAAGCTGTAGACAATTCTTTCAAAAGAACTCTAGAAACTGAGTTTCTCCAGAAACTGAGCTGTGACTGTCATGATGTGGCTTGCTTGGCACGTTAGAAATCATGAGCTTACTTCAGTGCGTAGCTGAAAGTTTACATCTTCTGAAAAGCTGTTGCCAGTTCTGTGTTCTGACTCTTCTGTTGATTTTTGGTTTTTCTTAAATCTTGCTCTAACTAGCAATGTCTAATTGAGGGAGAATAGTGGATGGAGACCTTCAGAATTAATCTGTAATCAAAATTAGATCATGCCCCAAATGGTCCAAATAAAGTCCCATCATGGAGAGACCTCAAGCTTGACAGAATATTCCCATGAACTGAGGAGAGAGATCATGCTTTGACAGGGAGATGGGCTACGGGAAGTAACAAAACTCAAGATCCAGGACATGTTTTAGGTCCTCTGAAACTTTTTGTATTACTGGAAATCTTTTTGTATTGTTTTATCTGAGAGTAATTTTGCATGAGGACTTGGGTATGAAATTTTCATAGGAAAGTCAAGCACATGAGGGCTAGACTAGGCCATGGAAGAGGTGATGTGTGTGCAAAGATATGTATGAGTAAGGAAAACTGAAGCCCATGCTAAATATCACTTTTAAAAACAGGCATTTAGTGAATAATTCTTATCATCTGACCTCTGGCCCATCTAATTGTGTTTGCCATCTGTTGTATGAACTGCATCTGCTTCTTCAAATGGGCATCCTATAAGCTATTTGGGAGACAGTTTTCGGTTTTCTCCTCATTCTCTAAAGCCTGGGTCACCGATCATGAATCTTGCTACACCTTCCATGCTTTCCCTTGGATGCTGTTATAATCTAGGTATTCTTCTTACATGTAATTGCCCAATCCATAATTTGAATTTGGCTCTTCCACAGAGCATTATCTGGGGAAACACATTCCCCAGGTTAGTTTGGGTACATGTGTGAAAATACTTGCTTCTATTGATTTTTAAATTTGCCTTTTCTGGTGTGGGGCTGACTTAAGACCACCATCCATTGAAATAAAGTAGCAGTAGTACTGAAAAGAAAATGTATCCAATAATGTCATATTTTTTCCATATGCTGCAATCCACCAATTTGCTTCTGTAAAGGGAAAAATCTTTTCTGACTGATTGACACTTCTGTTCTCTAATCAGTGGTGTACAGTTGTTAGTGTGTGCTCTGTATCCCTTTGGTGTGTGGGCTCCCATGTCGAGCCAGCAGCAATTCTGTGTAAGGGTGGGTAAGTGAAGGTGTGTGGCAGATTTTGCAAAGTGCAGTTTGAAAGGGAGAATTTTGATGGAAAATATCTCACTGTTTCAATGATAAAAATGCTGCTATTGAGGAAAGCGGTATTTTACACTCTCCTGGTCTGCAAAGGAGGGGGCTGTTATTGCCTTATCTAAAAGGCCTCAAGTAATCTGACTTTGTGAATCAAATTGAATCAAGTAATGAACTGTGTGTTGCAGATTGAATGAATCAGCCTTGGAGAACCACCACCACTTGGAAAACGATGCTTTTTCAGACAAATCTGAGAGAGACAATGTAGAAGAGTCAGAGAACGAAATGCACGAGAACAGCCGGAAGACAAATGAAAGCGAGAGTGATCAGTCAGAAATCCACGGAGAGGTCTCTCCAGGAGGGAAAGGGACAACATATATTGAACAAATCTATGAGGAGTTTGGGGAGGTAAAAGTAATTTTAATCACTGTTTGTCTCTGTTCATAATATTTGTTGTTTGGCCTTTTAGATACTTGGCAGTTAAGAGCCAGTCATGTGAGTTCCAGAGTTTTACAGATAAAGCAGTGTACTGCTTTCTGCTAAATTATGTTGAATTATCATGTGCTCTAATAATTATGCATTATGAACAGCAGCCCCCCTACTGTGCTTTGGCGTATTTCCAGCATTAGTGATTGCTTTAACTCGTTATTGCATTAAAGAGCTGCATAGCATTGGCACAGTGCTTTGTGGAGCCTGCGGGAGGGGGAGTTATTATTCTGGGCATGTGTCCTGGCCAATTAGGATGCTCAGACCTTGCATGATACAAAATATACTTCCCTTTTTCATTATGCATGTAACATCTTTTTTGTGTGTCCTAAAGGAGCATTTGAGACACTTGATTCCTAAATGACAGTTTCTTGTAGGAAAGCCATTTCTCATGTCATTTAACAGCAGGAGGATGCATTTCTGTTCTGTATATGAGCTTTATTTAGCTGGATGTTACTGCGACAGCTCTGAGAAAGGCAGTGGTACAGAGCTGGGGGTAAATGTGAGAATCAGTCCAGGCTGGCAGCAGAGGAGCTCTGCTGCAGCACTGGGAGGGCTCTGAGTACTCCCTTGCCTGTTGCTTCAAATAAGGAATCTGAAGTCTTGTTGGTGATTCAAAGAAAACCACTTTGCTAGAAAATTGTTTCTTTTTTTAGCATCATGGAGTCATAGAATCATTTAGATTGTAAAAGTCCCTTAAGATCAAGTCCAACCATAAACCTAACTCTGCCAAGTTCAGCAGTAAACCATGTCCCTGAGCACCACACCTACACATCTTATAAATACCTCTAGGGATGGTGACTCAACTGCTTCCCTGGGCAGACTCTTCCTGTGCCTGATAACCCTTTCAGTAAAGATTTTTTTCTTAATGTCCAATCTAAAGCTCCCATGGTAAAACCTGGTGCCATTTCCTCTCATCCTATCACTTGTTACTTGGGAGAAGAAACCAACACCCACCTCACCACAACCTCCTTTCAGGTAGTTGTGAAGAGCTATAGGGTCTCCCCTCAGCCTCCTTTAATCCAGACTAAACAACCTAAGTTCTCTCAGCTGCTCCCTGTAAGACTTATGCTCCAGACCCTTCAACAGACTCTTATGCTTCTCTTTCAATGTTTTTCTGAGAGTGCACTAGTAATCTTGAGGAAACAAATATAGGTAAATATATCCTAATTACACTCTGTGTTTCACTGAGTGATAACTTTAAACATAGAGAATGGTTAGGTGTCCCACACATGGAGTACATTGCTACTATTTATTTCTCCACAGACTCTTTATAGCAGGACAGCCTACATGAAAGACCACAAAAGAACATCTCTCCCTTACCAGAGGTGCAGGAGGAGTTCAGTTTTGCCTCCTCCTTTCCACAGCACAAACATCCCCAAAAGCAGCAATTTGTGGTCTGGAGCCAGCAATCCAGGTAGCATATGTTTGCTGCCATTTCAGATGTCAGGTGTGAGATGCAAGCCCCTGCTGTAAAAATTGTGCTTGCAAACAGAACTGTGGCCCACAGGGATAAAAAAGCCCAACTCCTCTTCTGTGCATCTCTCCCCTCAAATCCCACCCCAGACATACAACAAGTGGTAACCAGGTACAAACAGGATTTTGAATATAGCTGAGAAACTAAGCAACAGCAAAACAAAGGCAAATTCTAACAATTTCAATCAGCTACTTATTCTGAAATTACCTTTTGCTATGTGACAAACTTGTCCTAGAAGTGTTGGTAGGGTAGGCTGATACTGTGGTGTTTGAATGAGCCTTACAGGAATGCTGATATGTGTATGTGGGTGTGTGAGAGATCTCTGCAGTTTTACATTAAAATTAAATAAAAAACAACAGTAAAAACCAAATGGAAAGGAGTACATTTCTACTTTGTTTAGCATAAAACAAGGCTAACCATAGTGTGGCTGCTGAGACTTCCAATGGGCTTTTGGAAAGAATTTTCATGTAGCTTTGGCCATTAGATGTTTTGGTAGATTTTTGTTGTTGACCAAGAGATGGAGCTGTTGTCACCTGGGACACAGAGATAGAACTGGTTGTTGAGTCTTTTCTCTCTGGTGACAGTAATTATGATAAGGAAAAGTAGGTTGTGTGCAATGACTTGGTTCCCTATCAGCAGTGGGTAGAGATGTCTCAAGGTAAACACATGCCAACTAATAACATCAACTGTCATCTTAAACTGAAGCTGCTGGCCCACAGTCTATGCGTACAGTTCAGATTTGGCAGGACAAAGGTCACAGATGCAAACTATCACTGTTAAATTTTCAGCTTGGCTTGGAAAGCTCATTTGAATGGTGCGCACATATGTATGCGCATCTGTATGTGTTTGAAAGGTGAGTGCTTGTTCTGATGTTCCAGCTTGGCCTTGTTTGCAGCAGGAATTTGAAGGCAGACACAAGTGTCAGAAGGACTTTGAGATTGCAAAAGCTGGTCTAGAATATAAAAGGACACTTCCTCAGCAGGTAGACTGAGAGTGAAAAAAAAAATCCCAAGATTTTAGTTTTATTAAGTTACAGAAAGGATTGTTGACAGTGATGTATTTTAGGGGAAAGCAAACCAGAAATTACCTGAAGTTGTTCTCATCCTTCTGCACCTTCTCCTTCCATTTTCATCCATCCCTTCTGCAGCGATTAATTCCAAGTAACACTTGAATTGGTACAGCAATTTCAACGTGGTATTAGTTTATATTGCCAGTACATGCACACTTAAGAACCTGGATAAATAATGAAAGTTCTGACAGACCAGTATGTATTATAAGCCTTGGCTGACTCTGTGGTATTACGTTCTTTAATGGTTTCCGTTCCTTCTTGGAGGTTCAAGCTGTGTATTGCATCAGTCTGTCACAAGAAGAATGGTATGATAATGGAAAACCAATGAAGTGAAAAGAACTTTGTTGTTTCTCAATCTGAAATTCCCCTCAGCCCACATGCTGGATTTAATGTGTTTCTGCATGACTAGTATAAGGGCTTATTTGGAGCCAAAAAGGTGGTGGTGGCAATGCTCAGTTAGCAAATCCTGTTGGGAAATGCTGTGTGTCCTCTCCCAGGTGAAGGTTCATTCTAGAAGTGGATCTGTGCCCTTTATCTCATAGAAATGCCCTGCCTGAAAACTGCAGAAAGCCTGAGTATTCTCTTTCCTTGTTAAATTATGATGCCTAGGATGAGTTAAAATGACATGCATGGTTGAAAATTTAGATTTTCTTCCTCCAGCAGCTTGAAAGGCCCATTCCTCCATGTTAAAACTTCCTGAATGCCTCACTGAATGCAGAGAAACTATGCAGTTATAGCTGAAACTAGAGCATAATCCCTTGCTTTTTAACCATTACCTGCACTTCTGCAAAAGGCTCTGAGCAGCATTGGGGGCTGCTGTAGTTTTTGTGCACATCACCTGGCAGTGGGACCTTCCATTCTTTATTTATTACTTGTTTATCTCCTATAATGGTAAATCTTACAGCTTCTCATTTGCTGAGAATGGGACAGAGAGGAGTTTCTTGTATACATCATACCAGGCTGCAGTGATGCTGTAACAGCCTTGGGCATGTCCACACTTACTGAGGAACTGCAGTGCAGAGTCCCCTTGGTTAATGTTGGTCCATGTTGGCTCATTGCAATCCTGAGGTGTGGCAGCGGCTCAGGAAGGAGGTGTCCTCCCAGCCTTGTGCGAGCTTTGCCAGCAGCCCAGGGTTTCCCGTAGCACTCACTTCAGTACTTTGGGGATTCACGTTTCTTGAGCTAGAGCTGATGTGTCTTTGCAGTGGTGTAACAGAGCATTCACCCTTGTGCCAGGGCCAGGTGTACCTCATAAGCTTAGACCCTCCTGGTAAATGCATCTACAAGAAATGGTTTTCCTATTCCTGCCCTGAATTTCCCTTTTCTCATTGTAGACAGGTGAATCATCTCAAATAGAAACAGTCTCTGAGGAGAACAAGAGCCTGATGTGGATCCTACTGAAGCAACTGCGGCCTGGCATGGACCTGTCACGGGTGGTGTTGCCCACCTTCATCCTGGAGCCACGCTCATTCCTTAACAAACTCTCTGATTACTATTACCACGCTGACCTGCTTTCCCAGTAAGCAGCACACAGAGCATGTCTGACATGGGCACTTTTCTTATATTTGTGACAATGTGTTACGGTGTTTGTGTGGTGCTGGCTGGAGTGCATTTGTATGCTTGAAAGGCTCCCAAGTAATTACAAGGTCACTGGATTTGATGTAGGTCAAGACAGGTGCCAGCTGCAGTGACCCTTTAAAGACAGACTGCTGTCAGTAAGAGGCAAGGAAGCAAGGAAAACAATTAAACATAGACAAAACTACCTTTACACATTCAAATGTTTGCCAGCATGGGCTGAAGGTGGTGAGGATTCAGCTCATGACTTTGAGCATTTCACAAAAGAGCCGTGCCACCTTCTGGTGTACTCATGTACAGAGGGGGAGTAGGACAGAGAGCAAACAGAATTGTCAAGGACTTCTGCCCACAAAAGCAAATAATTGTATTGATTAATAACAAATAAGAATCATATTTTAATACCATCGATGAGAGAGACCTGTGGGGACCAGCAGAGTAGAAAACAGAAAATGTTATGCTTGCAGATGGGACCAGCCTTCTCAATGAGACCTGGTATATTTTAATGTGGAATATTCAAATAGTAACAGTAGTTATTCATCTTTATTTAACTGGGTATTATAGCATCGTGGTACTTTCAAGCTTTGTTTCTGTTTTTTGTAAAATCTGATGTTAAGGAAATGGTTGTCATCACTGCTGAGATCTAAGAGATTTGGAATTTTTGTTAAATAAAACTCTTTGTAGTACAGAAGATCTTTCTAAATGCATTTTGAAAGAACTTATACAGGTTGATTTTCAAACCTGACTAAATGGTTGGAAATACCAGGAACTCTATTGTTAGTGTTTACTTTCCACTTCATGTTTTAGTGGGGAGGGGTTGGATGAGATGACTTTGGAAAGTCCTTTCTAACCTGAGTTATTGTATGAAATCTCAAAGTACTGAAAGAGGCCATGTAGCACATCAGCTTTAAAGATGTTTTAAGGAAGAAGGAAACAAAGGAAAAGGGAAAAAACTAGAACTGTCTTTGGTTTTGCTGGCATACGTATTATTGATTTTATGACTCTCACTGTACTATTAGCTGTAACTAAATGCTAGTGTGAGTGGCAGTTCCAGATTAAGACACTTAAATGTCCAAACAATCCTGATACTCTCCTGAAATTTTATTAGCCTTTTGCTGGAGTGCAGGGCAAGGGGCACCACTTTTTAAGAGTTTTTGTGTGTTGTGTGATGTACATTATTAAAAAAAGTATTTCTGCTGGCAGACACCTCCTCATTGGCAGCAGCACAGGAGTTCTTTCTCATTATACTGGGGAAATACTATTGAAATTAGTGCTGTTATACTGGTATGAAATGAATGTGGTATGCAAACAGTATGAAGAATGTTTTATGTCCTGTCCTACAGGGCTGTCCTTGAAGATGATCCATACAGTCGAATGAAGCAAGTTGTGAGGTGGTATCTGTCTGGCTTCTACAAGAAGCCAAAGGTAAAAAAAATCATGAAGTTGGGGTTGTAACAGGCATTGAAATCTTCTGTTATGGTTGTGTATTTCTTTAGTGCCTTTCCTTTGACACTTTACCACTTCTATTGTTCAGACAACTTTGACCATTACTTTTAAAATTGAAGTTGCATTTGGTTTCAGAGTAGATATTGAATGCAAAATAGTGTTGATCAACCTTGGAGCCTTTGCACTGGGCAGTTAAAAGGCAACACTAGTCACCGATAAATAACATGTCCTAGGATACAAGATTGTTCCCTTCCTTGACAGTAGGTCTCCTTTTTCTTTTTAGGCCTATTGGTAGCATAGTGCCATGTTTCCGCATCAGTACACACCTGCTGCATATAGTAGCAGAAATAATAAAGTTTGATCATCTTGTAAAGCTTTGATCAGGCAGTATTGAAGATTAAGTTAGTGAGAACAGCAGATGAATCTATGGCTCAGATTAAAGGATTATATTAAGAGGATATGTGTAACCAGTTCTTCGGTTTTTATTCTTGTGATTTACTTAGTTTAAAACATACGGTAGAAAAATATGTTGTTTTGTGGCCATCTCTGTAGAGGTGGATTGCAAATCTTCATTTGTAGCACATTTTGATTATTTTATTTTTCAGGGAATAAAAAAGCCATACAACCCTATTCTGGGAGAGACATTTCGCTGCTGTTGGTTTCACCCTCAGACAAACAGTCACACATTTTACATAGCAGAACAGGTAAGTTGGTCAGGTGCTGCAAACAGCAGCCTGCTGATACCTCTGTACACAGGAGGTATAAGCATTGCAATACACCCCTCCTCTTATCCTAGGAGAGGAACTTGGAATTTTGTGTAAACATCCAGAGTTGGACATGTGGAAAACTAGCCGCTGATCTCTTTTCCTTTTAGATTTACAGGGACTATGTGAGCTTTGGTGGACACTCATGACATAGAGCCATGTCCCATACATAACATTAGCCTCTTCCACAAAGACCTTTCCATGGGATTCTGCTTGATTGTTTCCTACTGTTAATAAAACATGGTTTGTGTTGCCTCTGTCATAAGGGGCATAGAGCATATAACCAAATCCTACCTTCCCTCATTTCTAAACTTTCCATAATTATTTTAATGGGATTAAATTGAGAGCTTCTCTCAATGTCTTTGAGGATAAATTAAAGGCAGAGGTCACAAGTAAACTGGCCTGACACAATTTAGTTTGAGATTTACAGTATTTCTAAAGAGATCTGAGGACCATATGGACTTCAGTACAGGGACTCGCTGTGTCATATACATTTTTTTCCTATTTAATCAAAGAAAGTTTATTCTGTTTTATTTTATTTCAGCCATTGCATCCATTTTGTGGAGGTTATACTGATGCTGCCAAAACCAACTTCACTGTCATTTACTATATTGAAAATCTGACAATTTATCTGTTGGCCTAAAGTGATCTCAAATGCCCAAGGACAAGAAAATATGGGATGGAGGAGAAAGTTTACATATATGTCCTCACATGTAATGTTCCCTTCTTTAACATTGAGGTTAATGGTATAGATGGGGTTTTGAGGACTATTTAGTCCTACAGCCTACATCTTATATCCCTAGGCATGTATAACACCATGTGAGGCTGTGCATGCACCCACCACTCCATTTAGCCTGTAAAGACTGCTGTAAATGACCTGTGCCTATTTTTCTTCTAGGTGTCCCATCATCCGCCAGTGTCAGCTTTTCATGTCAGCAATAGGAAGGATGGATTCTGCATTACTGGCAGCATTCTAGCTAGGTCCAAGTTTTATGGTAAGGCATAAAGTCTAGGCATCTTCCAGGGAACATTGTGGCATTGGGTTTTGGTATGTTTTTCAATCACTCCTGAGTACGTTGAGAGTTAAAAGCAAAGAGATGCTTAAGAGTTCTAGCACCAGGACATCCTAATGCCTTGCCTTGGCTCTCCTAGGTTTTCCCCATTTCCACTATTTCAGATTAGAAAAATTGATTGATAGAAAAATTGAAAGTTTTAAAAACATGGTTTTCAGAAAGCAAAGGTTCATAAGAATGTATGAGCAACTGGCTGTCAGACTACTTTGCATATGCTCACAGATGATTCATTTTATAGATATCTGATTATCCAGCTGACTTTTGCAGAAGTCTCTATATAAACGTAACTCTATCTAGCTCTCAGATTTCTGAGTTGAACCCTAGAGTTTCAAAATGTCCTCAAATCTTCTATTCTCAATGGAGACAGCACAACTGCAGGCTCTGAAACAGTGTTGCTATTTGAATTCAGTTTTTTGTTTAGACAGATGCCCCTTAAGTACTGTCCTCTGGTAAATGTATTTGTTGAAACACTTGTAAAAAATCATTGCTATCCTTTTGGCAATTTTATTTGTTGTTTGGGATCATACATGTGACAAAAGCTGTGAGAACAGAAGGACCTGAAAAACTTGTAAGCGTTGGAACTGCTTTCTGCATCCCATTAATGACTTATTTAATCTACTGCCCTTTCTGCAGCAGGGCTTAAATGCCAGAGCAAATATGAGTCATAGAGCAGAGAATTTACTACTTTTATAAAGTAGGATGGGTGACCAAGTCTAACATGCATTTTTTAATATAAATGCTCTTTATAATTTTTTTAATTTTTAAAATATTTTTAATTTTAAATTTTTTTTAAAATATATTCTTTTAAATTCTAGGTAACTCACTTTCTGCACTGTTGGATGGGAAAGCAAAGCTTACGTTTCTAAACAGGGGGGAAGATTACGTAATTACTATGCCATACGCCCACTGTAAGGGTAAGTTATAACTGTTCATATAGGCAAAATAATGTACTAGTATCTTACTGATTAACTTGCCATGGCACTCTCCTTTCCTCTTGAATACCAGGCACTGCAGGGACTGGTAATTCCAGGGAGCACTTGCTCCCCACGTGAGTCATAGCATCAGCAGAAGACTGGCAATCCTTGTTGAAGTCTTTTTGATTTGTCTGTGCAGAGCTGAGGACAGAATTAGGCCCATCTAAGTTAGTTTTAACACTATGTAGAATCAAAAAATACCATGTATATGTACTGCAGATAAAGTAAAGACAGACAGAATATGAGTACATTTCTAAGCTTCTGAGAACAATAAGTTTTTCTACTGTTAAGACTGGAATTGTTTTAATGTATTTTCTGGCTTTTTGAAGCTAAAGGAAATTCCTGATTTCTCTCCTGATTTCTTTGTAACAAAGAATAACCATGATGCTCCTCAGCATATGAGCTGCCTCAGTGAGGCTGATACCTGTTACCATGTAGCTTTGCTTTGTTGAGCTAAATGTGCACTGAGGCCAGGAGATGGCTGCTGATTAACTGCTGTAACTTTGCGTTTCTCCTTAGGAAGCTAAGCATTGGTGGCATTTCAACCACAGTGGTAAAATCACTCCTGTAGCAGTTTGGTCCAGTTTAGGGGTTTGAATATTTTTTATTTTGACATATTGACCTCCAATATTTATGGAGGGTCTAGCTACCTGAAAACAGTAACTTACGTAAATCATGCCCTCTGTCAACTATTCCTGTACATAGATCTTTCTCTTGCCAATGTTTTTTTTTCGACAAATGACCTTTTCAGAAAAAGGTAAGCGTATGTAAAAAAGAGTCCCCTGCATGACTGCTAGTCCCTCAGATTCTGCTGAATCCCATTACAGCTCCTTTCTGCCTCATCTGCCTGTAAGAAGTGGCTGAATCTATATAAGCGCTACTATAAATGAAGTTGCTAGGCAGAGCTTTCCTTATTTTTCCTTTCCTACTTTCAACTTGCCACAGATGCACTATCAGGACCTATGAGTACCTGTTTCCAAGCTCATGTAATAAGTTCGGAATGTGGACTTGGAAAGATTGTTCATGTTTATAGTAAAGAGCCATTTCTTGGGAACTTGGGTTTCTGTCTTTTCAAAACTTTAAGACAAGCAGCAAATCTCACAGTGTTTCAGTGGAAGCCAGTTTGAGTTGAGAAAGCAGATTCCTTCCATTGGCGCCTCTCTGAAATCTCTTTTTACCCTTTCAGGACTTTTATATGGCACAATGACAATGGAGCTTGGAGGGAAGGTTACCATTGACTGTGAGAAAACTAACCACAGGGCAGAACTGGAATTCAAGCTAAAGGTAAGGGATATTGTAGCCCCATTTTGAATGGATCTCAGGCTTGCCCATGCACTCCAGGCCAGGTTTGACTGAACACACCAGATCATTTATGAATTAGCAATGTATGCATGGACATCAGTGACCTACCCAGAAAGGAGGCATCATCCTGCTGTCAGTTCTGCGTAGTGCAATGTGATTTGAACCCAGGAAGCCTGAGTTTTATGTGACTTGTTCACCACCAGGCTACTGGCCAAACTATGTTATGAATATTTGACAATGACAGTGTGGCTTGTGTTTAGGAATTATTTTGCTTGCAAACTACCTTGAGGTGTACAAACTACTTTGAGGCAAGTTAAAATGTGGATTTTCAGTGTAGCTTTTCAGTGGCCGTCGCATACATACTCTTGCTTTGCAGGTATTGTTATCGTTATTGTGTTGCCCAAGGCTTGCTGGATGTTAGGAAAGAGGCCATTTGCAAGCAGATAATTTTGAATGCCTGTCACACTGATGAGTCAGAGTGTCATTACCTGATTTGTTCATGTAGCTAGTCCCTCCCCTAGGAAGCCTGGTGACACAGGGTTGTGGTATGCAGGTGGAATGGAAACATCTTGGAGCATTCCTGTAGTCCTGTGTGTTAAAATGTGTGAGGGAAGATGATAACCTGTAACTTTTCTTGGACAGTTAACTTTCTTTTTAAGGAGCACCCACTGCTCTTCTTTTCCAACGAACAGTTTCTTGCCTGGGTATAAAATGAAAGATGGAGAACTGAGAGCCTGTAGGACTTTAGAGTTGCAGCCTTAGCCAACATAAATGTGAGAGATTACTGGGGTTAGGGAAGTCTTTTGCAGACTGTGTTTTTCTGGGGCAATAATATTTTTCTGTCTTTATTTCCCCTTGCAAAGTGAACTGTTTCCCCAGCTACTTCCTTAACATTTCCATATACTTGTCTTTAAAGCCTGCTCTTTCCATAAGCCTGACTTACTGTGTTGAGGCCAAGGAGTATTTTCCTGATGTCAGTCAGTATTGTCCCAAATCTACAAATACTTCAGAGCTTAAAACGCAGACCCTTATTCTCTGGCTTGAAAACAATACCAACATGACTCAGAAAGGTCCCTGTGGCTTAATTACATGCTCTGCTTTGAATATTTTTAGTCATTCTTTTAACAGAATTGTGAGAAGTTAAAGGTAGATCTCATAAATTTGATACTAATTTAGATATATACCCATTCTCTGCTGGATTGCGTACTTTGATTCTTAAGGTACTTGTGATTTCTTTTTCCATGGCTGTTGCAGGAAATTTGGTTTTATATTGTTATTATAAAAAAAGAAAAGGTCCTCTGCACAAACACTGTTGAAAAGTAGCTGCTAAAATGTCTGAAGAAATGTGTGGCATGAGTAGAAGAGCTGGTCACTTTATCACTGCTGTTTCCTGTATTTGGCAGGCAGGGGCTGAGGGGAATTTTCCATTGTTCTGAGAATTTTCCTTGTCTCAGGAAATGCTGTTTTTCTGTTTTTGTTTGCTGCTGACAAGAGCTTCTTCACACTGAAGGCTTCATGCAGATGCAGCCATCAGCACTACCACACATGAGCAGGAAAAGTCACCAAATGCATTAGTGCTGCTCCTGTTCTTTGGACAAGGCTGCAAGAATAACGGTGCAAACTGTAATGTGATTCTGTGACAATGAGAAGAACTTGCCCACATACATTTATCCTTATGGCTAGCTGACAATAGATACATTTGCAATGAAGGCAAGGCCTTGCACTGCTGGATGTTAGTGCATCTGAAGTCTTATCTCCCTTCCTGCAGCTCCTATAGTGATTTTGGTATTGCACACAAAAGGAGGTGGGCACAATGCTAGACAGTCAAAACACATGCTAGAATTCACTCTGCCTTTGCCCAGAAATAGTGGATATCAAGCAGGTTGCACTTCCCATCCCTCCTGCTGCATCACTGTGTTTGTCTCGCTTCCAGTTCTCACTGGACTGATCATATTTTCTGTTTCTGTTCTCCCCTGACAGCCCTTCTTTGGTGGAAGCGCAAGCATTAATCAAATCTCTGGGAAGATTAAATCAGGAGAAGAAGTGTTAGCAAATCTCAGCGGACACTGGGTAACATACAAAACCTGAAGTTGCTGGCAGTTTAAGTGTGCATGGCGGCAGGGTGTGTGGGAGGACTGGCAGCCCTTGGGAAGGCTCCCTCGGTTGAAGTGAGGGCTATGGAGGCCCATGTCCCGCACCTTCCCGCCATCCCGAGGGAGTGCAGGCGAGCAGAGCTTTCCGGGCCACACCTCTCAAGGTCATTTATGCTTCAGTAGTTCCATCCACCTGCAGTGGGAGTAACACTTGCACTCCCAGAGTCTGGGCCAGAGCTGAGGCCAGTGAGGCACATTTCCATTAAAGCCAGCGGCTCTGTATTTAGCTTCCCAGGCTTAGGACAAGTACTGGTGGCAGGAGACATTGTTTCTCATGCATGATTGTGAAAACCATCAGGCTTTCTCTTGTCTTACGTTTAATACTTCCCCAGCTACAGCAGTATCAGGGAAGAACTTCATGGCTTTTAAAATTATTTTCTTAGCAAAGCTTTATGATAGAAGATAGTTATTCCTCTGTTCATGAGGTGAAGGACCAAGAAACAGATTCAGTGAGAGTATCTGTATGGGCAGCTCAGAATAGTCAGCAGAGCAGCTAGCACCTTTGCAAACTAAGTATCCACAAGTGCATCACTCAGAGGCATCCTTAAGCCAAAATCCAGCAAGAATGAAGTTGCATGGTGAAGGTTGTAGACTAGAGTTTTGTTTGGAAACTCCTGGGAAAAGCAGTGAGCCTTTACTTTGGACTGAACACTTGGGTATTTATCTCAGTTACATTTAGAAACCTACATCTTCATTATAGTTAACCTGTTTTCTATCCAGTCCAGAGAAGTTGTCACTCCTGAGACAAGGTTTGTCTCATCATAAAGAAGGTATTTAAAGTAGGTCAGGTGAAATGTGCCTGGATAAAGCCCTTTCTAAAGTGAGGTCCTAACCACAGTGTAGCCTTTGGCATTGGACTCCTTCCCTCAGGCAATCTGTCTTTTTACATAAAAAAACTAATGACCATTTTGAAATTGGAAGATTTGCCCTTTCTAGGTCGATACAAGGAGATTTGCTCCCTGTGCTTCTCCAGTTTGAGCTCCCTTTCCTGCAGGATGAGCCTTGGCAATTGTCAGTGGTGCTAGACTGTGGAGTTCCTTGTCTGTGGTGGGTCCTGTGAACACCATCCACAGCAACATGAAATTGAGTGCCCCCCTGGGGTGATGAGCCACGTTGTTGTGTGCTGCTCAGCTTTCAGCCTTCAGTGTTTGGGTCTGATCAACCTGAAAATAATTTATTCCTCCCTTGTTCTTTGTGCAGGTTGGTTGTGGTGCACGAAATTAGAATGATATATAAAAGAAGTTAGATGCCTTTGAAAGGGTAGCTCCGTAAGCCACTGTTTGCAGTTGCATGCTGTGAATAGAGTAGCTGCTGTGCAGCGGTAGGGATGCTGTTTGTTTTCCTCCCTCCCTGCTGAGGACCTGCCCTTCTGAGCTCTGCAGGTTTTTCTCTGGCACTGTCCAGTTTCCTGACAGAAACTCTCACAGCTGAAAGGTTAATTCTCTGCCTCAGGACCTGAAAACCTACCTGAATAAAAAAGGGAAGCAAATCCAAATGCTTCTCAGCCCCAGAATCAAAGTAGTAGCTGAGGACTGTATATATAGGCCCTTTAGAGACGCACATAGTAATGGAGGCTGCCTGCCTCCTCCCAGCCACAGCTGGGGGGCTCTTGAGGACCCAAGATCTGTCCTGGCACTGGCATATGGCACATGGCAGAGGAAGTCCCGAGGGAGACTTTGAGGAGGGATTAAAGTCCCTCAGGGCTGAGGGAGTTTGACAGATGAAGATGTGGGAAGTGGACTTTGAGACATGCATCAAGGGACCATGGCAGTGGAAGAAATGAAGCAGCTGAGACAAAAAGAAATCAGGCAGCAACAGGCAAAACCAATAGCGATGACCTAAATAAGATTTGCATGATACTTATACCATGTCCAGGCAACTGAACAGCACCGATGCACATGCTGTTCAGCAGCTGTGATCGTCTGATTCATTCCATTTGCAGTCAGCCTCATGCTGTTTGCTATATGCTCTCTAAACTACCTCATCTGGCTCTGTGGCATTGCTGTGTCTTTGAGCAAGGCTGAGAAGCAGCTTAGTTAAGCAAGGACACAGCAATACTGTCTGGCCAGCCTCAGATCAGGAAGTGCTGCTTAACAGTTGGTTGCCAAGTAAATCGGTGAGCAATAAAAATTAAAGAACCCTGAGATTTTGAAGTACTAAATGAAATGCAGGAGCAATAATAAGAAAACCTGGCTAAATTGAAGAAAAATAAAAGTAAATATGAAAGAGTATCTCAGCTTTAGCTCTCCATTCGAGAGAGGATGGTATTTCAGTAGGTCTATGTGATATTTCAGCGTTGAGGAACAGAAGAAAAACTGGAAAAGGAGCCAGGGTTCTTGTTTATGTATGCTGGGTGGTACCTGGGAGCATTTCAGGGCTTCTAGGAATACCCTTGTCTAGGGACAAGACTAACAAAAGAAACCAGGTCCCTTTCTAATTATTTTCTGATTAATTAGTCAATGTTTCCAGGAATGCCTTGCCTCATTTATTTTACAAACTTTTAGGATGGTATCCAGTGAGATTTAAAGGGATAGGGCAGGAAAGAAGCTTCTAACCAGGCCCTATATCTGATCATTATCCAGAAGCAGCTTCCATTTGTCAGGATTATTTTCTGCCTTGTGTTTCTGATAGTCATTAACCTTTTTGCTTGATTTTCCTTCTCAGGATGGGGAAGTGCATATAAATGAGTTGAAGAATGGGAACATGGAAATGTTCTGGAACCCAACCAGTGAAGTACGAAGACAAAGATTGAAGCGCCATATTGTGCTATTTGAAGAGCAAACAGACTTTGAGTCGGAGAGGTAAGGAGCTCTGGGAATGCTTTGCTGCCACTTCACCACTGGAAGAGGAACTCCGATCAGAAGGCTCCAATTCCTTAGCACAGTCCTGGAAAGGCAGGGACCTGCTTTGCCTGCATATATTATCCAGCCATTTACCTGTTGGTTTTTTTCCAGTATACTAACTCTGGAGTATTTCCATGAAGTATAACTCTGAAATAACCAGGAATCTGGGCTGAGAAATAAAAGACGGATGGATGAGGTGCTCAGAGACATGATTTAGTTGTTGACAGGAATGGTTGGACTCCATGATCCTGGAGGTCTTTTCCAACCTAGTGATTCTGTGATTCTGGGTGTGATTTTGTCTGCTAAAATACCAACTTTCCCTGAACTCCAGACATCATGAAGAGAGTCTCTGTAACTGCTGGAACATCTTATGGAAAGGCAAGATTTCAATCTGAAGTCAGAGTTGTTTCAAACACAGGCTCTTAAACTAGATGTAGGAATCAGNGAGGTGGTTGATTCGCCTTCCCTGGAGGTGTTTAAGGCATGAGTAGACGAGGCTCTGAGGGACATGGTTTAGTGTTTGATAGGAATGGTTGGACTCGATGATCCAACGGGTCTCTTCCAACCTAGTGATTCTGTGATTCTATGATTCTATGTGGAAAGTCCTGGCATGAGCAGAGCAGTAGTTTGAACCACATAACAGGATTTTGTGAGGGAATATAATTACAGAATTAAATTAAATTAAACAGATCTTTAACCCTGCCTCATAATCTCAGCTGAGATCTCAAATGAAGTCTGCACCATTTTTTTTTTAGAGTAATCTAGATTACCTGTAAATATAGATTACCTGAAAATATAGTCCTGGCACATGACTGAGGAAATGGAGGGAATGATTTCCTGATGCAATGCACATCTCAGAGACAGTTCTTGAGCAACAGTTCTGGACAAACATCATGTGGTACTGGCTTCAAACCAATTTGTCCTGCTACCTCACCAATATCATCAACCAGTGCCAGCTAACATTCCAAGCCAGTACATGCAGTTTGCTGCCTGGCACTGGATTACATTGGCCACTTCCCTGTGGGCATCTAATTTTGTTGTTGCATCATGTCACACTATGAAGATTCCCTTTTTTTATGGGTAAAGAAAGGGGTGGCACAGAAGTGAAAACATATTAACATTTAATTTGCTCTGCACAGTAGAGGACAATAAGGTGTGTATTTATAACTTAGAGTTGTGCAGTTGCCATTGCATAGAGGAGAGCAGATTGTAGCTCATTTCTGTATTAATCTTCTGAAGATTATCTTAAAGCAGAAGAGACATCTTGGTCTTGCAGACAATCCCCATTTCTCTGTTTAGCAGGGTGCTGCCAGAGTTTACTCCCTTTGTTACACCAGAGTTTAATATTGATACATGCATCAGGGGTGAGAGGCAAAAGAAAAGGTTCCAAAGATCCCTAACAGACATTCCACCTGGCTCCTTATTATGCTGGCAGTTGCACAAATAAATTGCCATCTAATCCAGGTTATGTTCTGCCTGAATTTCTTAGTCTTTCCTGTAGAGCTGAAAATCACCTGTTTTCACAAATGCTAGAGACTCTCTGAAGCTCATACCATTATGCAGCTCACCGTGGAGGGTCTTATTGTCTGACACATGCAGCTCTTGATGGAGTAATTTGCCTTTGTCAGACAATTTTGTATTTGTTCCTCTGAGGCTCACAGAATTAGAGGACTTGCTACATTCCTTAGAACTGACTCCCTATGCCATGCAGTATTTTCTCAGGCTGTCATTTTCATTCCTCCCACCCCCATCACTTTAAGTTTAAATTGAGTTTCCTTCCTTTGTTTTGGGGAGAAGAGATTCATACACAGGAAAATGTGAGTGGCGTGTCAAAAAGGACAGGAAATTGTTCCTCTGCCTTCAGGTACTGCCTTCAAAGGGGCTGTTTTTTTGGAAGTGCTGTGTTAACATATGGTTTTAGAAATATAATGAAATAATCAGTATCACTTTTAAATTAAGAACTTCACAGCAAGCTCCAAATTAAATGCAGTACTGTATACATTTTCTAAATGGCGAACTAGTGTTCTGCGGAGCTGGGAATCCTGGATCAGCCTGGATCTCCTGTGCGTATTCTAACCACTAAACTACTCGATACTGTTTCGGGAGGGCTAATCTCAGAAGTATTTCCAATCTCAAATGAAGATTCAAACGCTTTGATTAGAAGACCTCTTAAGAAACCTATCACAGCTTGGCTGTAGTTAAAAAAAAAAAAAAGTGATTTTTCTCTTGTAAAAGGAAGTTCCTCTTCTCAGGACAGGGGCTCAGTGAGACATCATGTGAGAGATCACGTGTCTTTTGGCAGCTGAAAACAAGTGCAAGTGAAAGCCTATGGTTGTCCTTGCCATTTCTGAGCACAAGGACATGTCCACTTTTTGCAGATTATACCAACTTCCTATGAATTTGGTTGCTAATCCTAATCAGAAGTGCAACATGGCATATGCAGCTGCAAGCTGTGCACATGAATTCATTTTCCAATGCATTTAAACTTTAAATATAAAGCCTTTGGTTCAGGAATAGCCATTAACACAATGGCTTCTAAACACAAATGATTAAAAGGGCAAGGCAGATAACTCATTCTCCATTATACATCAATCGCCTCTAAAGAGACCACTGACCTTGATGAATTGAGTGTAATTATGATAAAGTTCTCCTAGACAGCACTGAAGATTTTAGTTAATAATGCAGGTGATGTGTCCCTGTTCTTCAGTTGATCATTGTATACAGAATTCTCTTCTGCCAAATGATAGGTGATAGGACAAGAGGGAATAGCCCCAAGTTGCACCAAAGGAGTTTCAAATTGGGCATTAGGAGAAAGTTCTTCACTGAAAGGGTTATCAGGCACTGGCACATTCTGCCCAAGAAGTCACCTTCCTGGAGGTACTTAAAAGACAGGTGGGTGAAGTGCTTAGGGATATGATTTAGTAGTGGATGGGTAAGGTTGAACTTGATCTCAAAGGTCTTTTCCAGCCTAGAGATTCTATGATTCACTGTTGCCATTCTCGTGATGTTCCTTTAATTTACAGGCCAAAACTGAGGCTGAGCAATCCTGTTACAGTTCCTCTGGAGTTTACCAGTCTCAGCTGGTAAAATGCATTGTTGGTTTTAAGGTGGTTTAACCTGCTTTCCTGTTTGTTTCTAGGCTTTGGCAGCATGTTACCAGTGCAATAAACAAAGGTGATCAACACAAGGCGACACAGGAAAAGTTTGTGCTAGAAGAGGAACAGAGGAATACTGCCCGTGAGCGGAGAGAGAATGGCACAGAATGGAAACCACTGCTCTTCCAGCATGATACCACAACTAACGAATGGCACTACAAATATGAGGAGTGAGTGTGGGCTTAGGGGCTACGAACAGATCTCACTGCTTAAGTCCTCAGGGATGTAAGCAAGGTTACAGACTTGTAATTCAAGTCCTGCCATTCCTGAAACTATGTCCTAGGCTTGCACTTCCTGAGCTCCATCTAACTATTAGAATACATATTCCTGATACTAATTGGGGATAGCTGGAAATGAGAATTTGGCAACAGAAAGTCTACTATGCCGTTGGTACAAATCTCTATTGCTGCAATCAAATGTAAGTCATTTAGCAGAGGTTTTCTGCATTGTGCTGTCCTCACCTGGCAAGAAGGGTGAAGCCTCTGGAGACTGAACAATGAGGGATCATTTGTTGCTAGAAACTGTGAATGCAGAGGGATGTAGCTGTTACTCCTCAGGCTGCATCTGCAGAAACACTTGTTAGTGTCAAGAGTGAATGCCTGTCCTGATGCACGTGGAATTGGTGCATTCTCTGACCGTACCTGGTGGGATTCTTGCTTTTCTGATGTTTTTTCCTTTTCTTTCAAAAGTTTAAGACCTTGGGATCCTTTGAATGACATTGCCCAGTTTGAGAAGAATGGGATTCTTCAGACCATGGAAAGACACTTATCAACAAAGATGTCAAACCACAAAGCAACATGCATAAACAATCAGATTACACGGCACAAGGTAAAATGCCTGTTTTGGGGAATATAATATTCTTTAAGACTGTTTAGATATGTAGCCCTTTTCTGCAGCATTTTCATATGAGCACAGCATAGGCTGAAAGGTTTGTTTGGGGTATATGTTGCTTACGGCTCTAGATGTGCAATATTATACCATCATTAACTTCAAGTAATGATAGTTCTTGGTTGATGTATCCTATTCATTTTGGCATTTTTATTTCACCCAGTGCTAGTGACAGTGACTCTTATACTGGGTTTTGTACCTGACTGAGATGAACATTATTTGCTTGCTTGTTTCCAAATCAGAAAACTTCCTGTAGTGAGGATGTGGGCAAGGTTTTGGAGTATACAACTGAGATCCTGTAACTTCAGTTTTGGTCTTTACCATCTGTCTTTACCACTTAACTTTCTTTTAGATTAGACAAGAAACTTCTTTCTGTCCTCTCCCTTAAACAGGAATGATGCTTTCTCAGTTTATTGCATTCATCTTTGGAGTAATATATGTCATTAGTAAAATGCTTTGTAAATGTAGGACTGCTGAACTAGCTAGATATCACCTACATTACATTGAGGAACTTGTATATTATTATGAACACAGACTTTTCTTATATAATACCCCAAATCTGAACATCTCTGAAACAATGGGAAAGTCAAAGTTCATAACTGGTTTTGAGATTCTCCAGTAAGTATTTGAATCAATGCATTAGGTTTACCCATTCAGGGAGTAGGGAGAAACTTTCCAAAGTACGCCTAGAATTTAGGTACAAAAGTTCAGTGATCTTTAAATCTTCCAGGCATCTTCTGAAAAATCATCCCCAGGAAATTTTATTCTAAATTTTTTTTCATCCTTTCTCTTACGTATCTGGTTGGCAGGTGTGCAACTTCATGAAACAACTATAAAATTCATCCCTGTTGTGTGTCAGCTAAAGCTGCGACAGGAGTAATTTGGATGGGTGTCTTAAGGATGTTGATGTTTGAGGAAATGCTTCTGTACAATGCATGTGTGTAATATCCTTAGCTATCTGCCAGAAGTCCAACTACTGGGATCTGCCCAGAAAGCATTTAAACTTTGCAATGTCAGAAATATTCCCCAGAACCCTGAATTATGGAAGACACGAGAGTCTTCCATTTGACAGTAACTGAGTCTCTTTTAATCACTGTTTTATCCAGAGGTCTGCCAAAGACTGCAGACGCCGCAAAACCAGTGATCAGCCATCCAACCACAGCCAGAATACAGAGAGTAGCTCAACAGAGAGCAGTTCAACGCCAGAGTCTGTGCAGGAGCTCTCAGATGATGATGGCAAGTATTTGTATGTTGCTGGATCAGGCTTTAATGTTCTTACCTTGTTACCATATTCCTTGAGCCAACCCTTGGACATATCCCAGTCCAGTTAGTAGTGTAGGCCTACAATCCACAGACAAACTCAGAGAATGTTGTGCTTTTATATTTTCCTTACATACTTCTACTCCCCTGTCTGCCTTATGCTGTTCATGCCAAGAAGGATTTCCCAACTCCTGGCACAAACATTTTGGGGAAATAAACTGTAATTCCAGTAGGTATAAGCTGGAATGAACACTTTAGGAAAACATACTTACATTCCAATTGACAGATAGGAAACAGGCTCCGTTTCTCATTCCCTTTTGTCAGGCATTTTTGGAGGTGACCTTGAATGTCGCAGATATGGGGGCAGGTGTGAGCACCCCATTCCCCTCCCATCAGCTGTGGAGGACGCTGCAATAATTGTTTCCTGGGAGCCCAGAAGAGGCCTCAGTCCACTGTCACAGGACCTGTTCCATTGATCTGTGTCTTTAGGGTGGAAGATTCTGTTCTCTTGTCTCCTTCTCCCCATGTTTCCTTCTGAGAGCATTCCCTGTCTGTGACAATTTGATCACAGCCAGCCCCTAGCTGTGTGAAACTGTTTTGTGTTTTGTCACCACCACCAGAGATAGTGATGCAAAACATAATGTCCTTCTATACTTTGCTGCAGGGTTTGAAAACCTGTGTGCTCAGTGCGGGAAAGAAATGAATCACCTGAAGGAAATTCATTCAGCTGTTTTATCCCTACAGAGAGCTCAGCAAGACATACGCAGGTACCTGTTTTCTCTCATTGAATCAATGATCTTAATGAGCTAAAAATAACCCGTGGGATTTAACTCCACTGCAGCCTTTGGATTGTCCTTATCAGTTGCAGGGGGGCAGTTAACTTTTTCAATAAGTAACCTATTAAAGCATTGGAAGAAAAGTCAAAGCCACCTCGTGCTTGAAACAGCGAGGACATCTCTTCCTCTTAAGTCTCTTTATGGGCAAAAAGCATCACCTCAGCATGTTAGGCACCTCTTGGCATTTACAACTGCAAAACAGCTGCAGGAATTGGGAGGGTCTAGGCCAGGTCCTGGCTATAATTAAATCTCTGCTAGGCAAGAAGGTGTGGAGTCTCCCTTCTCATCAGGTATGTTAGGAGTTTGCTCATTTTGCTGCAGAGATGCAGCTGTGTGGTTTGAAAACTGGGCTTTGTGGGTGAAAAGTGCTGCATTCCCACTTTTTAAATAAATTGCTAATTGTTATCTGTGGGAAGCAGTGAGCACACCCACTTAACTTGCCACTGGAGGAGGGCTTCACACAGCAGACACCTTTGGGGAGGGAAGGTATTAACTGCTACATCTGCTCCAGAGAGCCCTGCTGATTCCCCACTGCATGAGGAGTATTATCCTGCCCTCTTAAAGCTTCAGTGGAGGGGATCAACATATGAGGCACAGTATTTCTGGATGCTGGAGCCATTAGTGACATGGCTTTAGCTCTTCTCTGCTGCTCTTGGGGCGCTCATAGCAAGTACTTGTAATTGGGAAGGTTAGGGCACAGGTTTGTGACTGAGTGCTGGATGAAGAGATTTCTTGGGGTGTGTGCTCTAAGAAGGGGTTTGAACGCCTTCTCATGCCAACCAGCGTGCTCTGCCTGCTCCAGCAGCATACAAGAGTGCTTATCTTTCTGTTAAGAGGAGGGGAGGTAAAGTCTGCTGTGTCTATGAGGTTGTCTGTGAAGTACAGAGATCTTTCCTAGTGTAGAAGCTCTTGAGTACACACACATGTGTGAATGCACACCTCTCTCCAACACACAAATAAATATACCACTTTCTTTTCCAGAAACCTCAGTGCTCTGAACAAGAAGTCCTTCCACAGGAAGGTCTCTTCTGAAAGCTTCCTTCTGGACTCTCGCTGTTGGTTTCTCCTCTGCATCTTTCTTACATGTCAACTATTCATTAATTATGTCTTCAAATAAAATCACTACGTTTGGCAGCAATAATGGTTACTGGCTGCGGGAGGGGGGCCACTCGCGCAAGGAGCTCAGCGAGACACCAAAGCACTTTAGAACCAACGCAGCAGAGGTGGAAGAAAGTTGAAAAACAAGGTTAAAAAGGGACCTAGGAACCTGCAAAACTTTGTTCCTGCAGATTATGTCATTTTTGCCTTTTACATGTACATCTTCAAGGACCTCTTAACCTGTATGGGCCTTAACGCTGAAGCCAAATGTAGCTTTAATTGTGCAATTTGTTTTCTATGTCTTGTCATTTTCTGATGCAATTAATAATTACCCAGCAGTATTGGTATCCCCAAAATGGTAACTACCCCAGTGTTTTGGAAAGGTCACACCACTCTGGTTCATAGGGCAACTGGGGAGCTGTAAAGAATTGATGTTCACGGTGCCTGTTTGGCTGGACTTGATTGTGGGAGGGAGAACACTTGATCAAAAAAATCCACCCCCGGGGATATTAAGTCATGATACGTTTTGTCAGCACACACAGAATGGGACCTCAGGATGTGTTTTGTTTTCCATTCCACAGGACTGTAAATACGCACAATTTCCTAGAGCCTTTTTCCTTTAGGAAATGGGAAGTATTCAGTGAAAGCTCCTTGCTTGATTGTGGAGCTGACTGGTGTCCTTGGCCTGGCCCATTGAGTGTGGTGTCATACATGCCTGTTTGTAAACCCTGTCACTTATTATTATTGTTATTATTTGCTATATGGCTGTTTTATAATGTCCTACACTAGCATTGTAGAGAGGAATCCACTGCCCCAAGATAGGTGAGAAGGATGGGAGCGATATAGGTGTCCGTGTGTGTGGTTGTAGGCACATTTATTGTTAAAGGTCAGGAAGGAAGAAGGGTTTTGCCACTGCATTGTCAGCTCTGTTAATAGTCTTCCTATTTTACACCATTTTTTAAAGTTTTGCAATATTTTCTGTAGACTGCGGCCAATACTAAGCCTTTCTTTTCTGGCCTGAAGTAGTTCCAAGTGGTAAATACTGCTATATATACAGCCTTAAAATACTTAGTGGTGGTGCCAGTCTGGGCTATCTTTCAATGTAAATGTTTCCAAATTTTTAAGTACATTCCTTGTCATATTCCCCAGTTAGGGGAAACCTGTTTGTGCTCGAGATGTTGAAATAAAACTACACACAACTTTCAGTGGTTGTCTATCTGACAAATTATTTGTGTGTTTGAACTCAGTTTTGTGTTTTGTGGCATTTTACAAGCCAACAGCTCTTAGGTCATGCATTTTAGAGAAAGGCTGCAGTAAAAGTCCTTCAAGAATCTCAGACACAGGCCATAAGTTAGAACAGCAATAGTATTGTGATAGTCCTCTGGCTCAAATTCTCCATTTGTAGCAACTTCCTCAAAACAGAAAGAAAAATAGTCACCTTGGTTTTTTACTGTGGAAAAGTGCAGACTTGTCTTGGACTTAGTAAAACTTTATATTAAGGAGGTAACCTGATGACAGAGAACAGATAGTTCCATGGAGAGAACCACAGCTCTCTGACATGAACAGACAGAAAAAGAGCCAGCATCCAGAAGCTAACATTCAAGAAATAAATCACAAATAATAAAGGGTGAGAGTGATTTTGTTATTAGCAAAAGTCTCCAGAAAAGCAAAGGATTCTTCTTCAGGAATCCTCCTTGGAAGAATGTCAACATTATTGATCGACACCACATGTGTTTTTGAGGGATATCCTGGTTGTTCCTTTCTAGAAAAATCTGATCTGTGCTACATGTGGTGTAAAACTTGATGAGAGTTTTACTCTCCGTGAGAGTTCCCCTGCCTTCTGCCTGTGAAAACAAGTCCGGCCTCTAATAATGCCTGCCTGGCTATGCAAAGTCCCGTATGCACCTTGAAAGAGGTTGCTCCTAATGTTGTGCAAACACATCTGCTAATTTCCTGCTGAAACCTCCTGTTGTCCAAAAGGTTGGATCCATAATGTGGCCTGCAAATAGCCAGTCTCACACAGCAAGTCAAGACACTGATTTTAGTTCAGAGTTGCACAAGTCTGGGTGCTCACTGGCTTTCCTCAAATCCAGCACAGCTGACAGGAGCCTCCATGCTGGTTTTGTTACAAGGGCTACAAAGTGAACATATGACAAGCACTTCCCTCTACAAATGATTGGTTAGTGATTTATGTATCTTAATACAGTTAAAATGTGGTTCATCATATATGCTGTGCATATTCATTGAGTCAGGGTCTGCTCTAAAGACACTTTTCCTCTAGGTTTCTCTGCAGAAGTGGCAATCTTGATGACAAGGCCTGATTTAATATGCCTTTCTTCGGTCCAGATGCCCTTTACATCAGATTATGAGTGCTTTGATCTTTTATTTGGAACAAGTTCTACTGTTCTATTTAATACAGACAAATGTTACTTAGTCTCTTATTGCTATCCAGGTGCTCAGAGCATTGCACGCTCTTCTGCAACACTCCTTTTGAATGCTTTTGCAAATCAGCACACCTCTGGCCTCATCACACACATCCCCCTGTGGGTCATGTATTCCAGTCACTGAACCTCCCTTTTTCCTGTAGGGATATTTACATCTCTCGGGTACAAATATATTCTGGGTTTGAGGAATAAGAACAATTAATCCCCATCTGAACTGGAGAAGCAGTGCTGAACAGAAAGGTGCCTTCTGTAGGTGCAGAGTGAATGCTTGAGACTCTTTGGATCATTTCCATTTCACCAAACTACATAGCCACGGGGATTTCACTGGACCTGTTACTGCAGTTAAATGAGACAAAAGATGTTACCTTAAGAGGAGCAGTTCAAGGAAAGAAACTATTAATCTACGTAAACTAATTATGCATCAGCAAAGGAGTTTCCAACATTTACTGCTGCTGCTGCAGGGGATTAAAAAATAATCCAAGAAGCAACAATCTATAAATCTTTGCGCCATTAATTTCAATCCGATTTCAACACCTGGAGGTGAATGTTTCTGCGAGCTGGTTAGGTGCCCACAGAGGAAAACCCCGGTCAGAAATATTGCTTTTCCAGGAGGAACAGCTGCTAGTGGAGGCTTTGAGAACCCTTTCCAGGCAACCGGGCACCCAGCTCATGTACTTTTGGGAAAATTATTCCATCCTTAGCACCTGTTTTTTGTGCTCAGTGAGCAGCGCTTCAAGCTCTCTACAACCTAAAAGGAAGTTGTGGAGAGGAGAGTGCTGGCCTCTTCTCCCAAGTGGAGGGAACTGGGAACAGGACAAGAGGAAATGTCCTCAAGCTCTCCCCAGGGAAGGTTTAGGCTGGACATTAGGAAAAAATATTTCACAGAACGGGTCATTGGGCACTGGAACATGCTACCCAGGGAGGTGTTTAATTCACCTTCCCTGGAGGTGTTTAAGGCACGGGTGGACGAGGTGGTAAGGGGCATGGTTTGGTATTTGATAAGAATGGTTGGACTCGACCCGGTGGGTCTCTTCCAACCTGGTGATTCTGTGATTCTAAGCAGCAACACGTGAGCGCGGGGTGGGGAGGCAGCGCTCGGGTCATGCCCTGACACGGCTCCTTCCCTCTGCTCATCAGAGCCAAGCAAGGCACAAGCGTTCACGCAGGATTTTCTGCCGTCTCGCTCCTCTGGCGCGGCGGAGGCGGAGCGGCCCCGGCGCGGATAAAGCGGGGCGGGTCCCAGGTCGGGGTGAGCCGGGCCGAGCGGAGCGCGGCGATGGGGGCCAGGGCGCTGGTGGGACTGCTGGTGAGTGGCAGGGGGAGCCTCGCGAGCTTTTTACTTTCATCATCTTCGAGAGATTTTAGCGACTTCAGTAACCGTTTGGGGTTCCGGGGGGCCCGCGTTCGGCTGCGGGGGCGCCGCTCCCGACCCTCCTCAGTGCGTTCGCTGCAGCCGCTCCTTCTTTTCTCCGGGGGGTCGGGCCTGAGTTCCGCAAGAGTCCTCTCGTTGTCCGACTGTGGAATCGGTGGGTTTCTCAGCTCTATGGCGCTGGGGAAATTTTCAGTCGCCCGGGAGCGAGCGGGGGGAGGGGAAGGAGGCTCCCGGCTGGGGCTCCGAAGCCGCCGGCTGGGAGCGAGGGGAGCTGGGGGCGCCCCGACCTCCATCCTGCCTCTGTTCCCCCGCTAGCGCGTGCTGCGAGCACACCCCACACCCCTTCACTTCCCCGTCGCATCCCGCGGGTTCTGGTGTTAAAAAAAAAGCTTCCTAATGCTCCTGTTTGGTTAGTCACTCATCTCCTTACTCTCTGGGAGTCGCGGAGCTGATGAGAAATGTTGGATGCGCCCTCCGGGACGTTTCCCCCTTTTTACCTAACACCGACCCCCCTCAAGTTAAAAAGATGAGAAGGGGGAAAGGGAATCCTCTGCACAAAGCAGAAACTCTGGCCTTTAGTGTACGGTTGTAGAGAATTAAAATGAAGAGAACATAGAAGTTTCAAACGCAGGCAAAGGTTGCCTGAAAGCCGTGAGCTCCCGTCCCGGTTCTGGGGCTGTAATTACCGCTGCGAGCCGCACACTTAGCAGAAATTAGTTTGGGTTTCCTTTGTGGCTTTCCGTGGCCTTCCAGATGTTTTTTCAAGTCTTTACGTCACAAGATGGCTATCGTGTCCTGAGAGGGTGAATCACTCCAACACCTGTTTGCTGTAGGTTTCGCTGCTGATCATGTCTACGACTGGAGCAAAGGGCTGCCGGGTGGGAGAATACTTGTATGAAGGTCGCTGCTGCTTATCTTGTCCAGCAGGTAACAGCTAATAACTGTCTTTTCCCCATGGAAATGACTGCATCGCTATTTATTTATTATTTTTTTAACATTGCATCCAGTGAAAATATAAGCCTGTTTGGGGCTGTGGTGGCTTCTTGATGCAGTTAAGGCTGGGCTCCATTTAGAAGTGAGAGCCCCTTGTGTAGTAGGTAATGACTGGGAGAGGTGCCCTGGCACTGTTGAGGATGAAGTGTTCCAACTCAGGTGGTGTTGATATTTCTTTAAATAAATCAGCACAAAGAATGGCCTATGGGGTTTGGAGAGTTTTGTGTCTGTAGGCAACTTGGTTTGCCTTTGCTCTCCCTTTGTTGCTCAATTTGTGCCGATTTAACAAGCTTGGTGCCAAGAAGCAATCTGTTCTTAGTATTTAAGGGCTATTGAGTATATTTAAAGATAAATCAGATGAAAGAGAAGATGGATTGTTACAAGCAGTTCTCTCTGTGGCTGCCATTTCAATTCAGAGGAGATAGTGCTGGCTGTGTGGGTGGCTGTGTTGCTGCAGTGATTCATTCTTGTCCCCTGTGTGTCCCAGCACAGGCCTGGCTGGATGCCTGGTTTGCCACTGCTCCCTGTGTGAGCGGCAAGCTGTGAACGTGCTTCCTGACCCTGTTGTGCAGCTTGATTGATGTGGAGTACTGCTCACTTGCAAGGAAGCATTGAACTTTCACCAAAACTGGCTTTGTGTTCTCACATCCTGTTAGTTCTTTGCCTGTTAAATGATCTCTTGAGACTCTGCTGCCGCTGCTGGTTCTGCTTTTCCACAGGTACTTACGTTGCTCAGCACTGCCCTGCTCCACATTCCAGAGGAAGATGTGCCCCTTGTATTGAAGGAGAGAGTTACACCGCTCATGAGAATGGCTTGGAGGCATGCTTGCCATGCAGAGAGTGCAAAGAGGGTACTAAGCACAATTTTTTTATGGTATCTTAACCCTTTTCCTGTTTTCTAATGTCTAAAGCCTGGTCCTCTGTTTTTCTGCACTTCCAGTCGCTAAGAATATTGAACTTGTACTGAGGCCATAAAGGCAAACTTTTGCGTGCTGGTAGAAAGTCACAATTTTTAGGTTTACTTTATCTTATATTTTTAGATCAGATAACCTTGAAACCCTGCACTCTGACAAGCGATGCTGAATGCCAGTGCAAACAAGGATATTTCTGCCCTGCTGGTGGCTGTGAAATATGTCAGAAATGCAGTACAACGTAAGTTTGATTATGACTTTAAGTGATTTGTTCCTTCTAGGGAACTTTATTGGCATAGATTGGGCCACAGATCTACCTAATGCATGCTATGAGGCTGTAAATAATTACTCTGAAGCCAATGACATTATTCATGGATTTAAATTTTAGGCTTCAAAGTATGCATGGCTGAGGCGTAGCAAGATATGGATTTTGGTATTGTCATGCTTGTTGCTTATGGCTATAAGCTTACACTTCTAATGTCTTCAGATGAGTATTTCCCACATATGCACTTGAATCAGTTTTTCAGCAGCTAGTCCAACATTTCAGGAGGTAGAACCACCTGTTTGAGGAAACTGTCCATGAAAAATGCATCTGTTCTGAGGGGCTTCCCCTGCCTCTTACAGGCTAATGTGCATGAGCTTTATCTGTTATGCGGATTTTTAATCTTGTAATAGTATCTTGAATTGTTTAAAGATGCACTTCTAACAAAGTTACTTGTTTATACATGTGCTGTACATGTCTTAAGCTTTGCCTGGGAAAAACTGGGCCTAGGAAGAGCTGCATAGGGATCTGGAAATGTTGATACAACCCTGTGTTGCTGTCCACTGCAGGTGTCCAGAAGGGAAAGAAATTGTGCAGAATTGCAACGCTACTACAGACCTAGAATGTGGCTTACTCAACCAAGGTTTGGTACACAAATACTGTTCAGCTTGGTTTGTGGGTATGTGGCTGCTGGCTAATAATGCTAGAGCAGTCTGTAAAAGAGTGGTTTGAACTACTGCAATGTGGTTAAGAGCTTCTGTGTTTTGGTCTGGAAAGTACTTGGTAGAGACAAATTCTCCAAGTGGTTTGAGTGACAAATGATCTCAAATTTTACTTGGTGAGAAGCTACATGTCTTGCTAGTATTTCTGAAGTAGTAACAGTGACACGGTTGAAAGTTATGGGAAGAATTCTTTAATGTTTTCTATTGATACAAGAAGTAGTTGCTGTTACAAAAAGTGGAATATTTTGATTTAAGCTAGAGTTAAATTTAATCTAAGCAATTGTGGCTTTTGAAAGCTAGACTATCCCTCTGACTGTATATTTACTTCTGGACAGTGTTTTTTTCCAGAAATTTCAGTTTTTGCAGATTATAATGTCTTGTGTTCAGTATGATCTGTGATGAACAGATATCTCTCCTTTTATAATCACCACTGTTTGGAGTTACCCTCCTATCTTAAAAGGCAAGGTCAAGCAGAGAGCTGGAGCCAGCTCCAAATTAGCAAGAGTTTTGATTAAGTTTCATAATAACATTAAAATTTGTCCTTGGAAAGTAGTAGAATATGCATCAGACTTCTGGGGAAATTTATACATGTTCATGCAAGTGGGAAATATATTCTGTAACCACATTTTGTCTTCTTGCACGTGATTGATGGAGATCACACCCTCAGGTTGCCCAGACCTGATAAAGGATGTGTGCTTTCTGAAAAGCTGCATGTGGAGGGGCTTTCTCTTCTCCTGGTAGAAGATAGAGGAAGAAGGAGCTAACACCACTAATGCTACAGCACCTGAAGCTCATCATCTTTTGCATACTTGTTTCCCTATTTCTTAAACATTTATTTTCTTAGACATTTCCTCTGAGTGCCTTATGGGAGCTATGTTGCAGCTGTGTACAGAATTCCCGTGCTGCCTTTGGGATAATGGCGTGCAGTGCAAATGAGGACTTGCATGTTTGGGTCAGCTGACAGTCCCAGTGTCTTTTTTCAGGACAAGGTGGAAGGTGGCTGGGTCATTGTACTGGTGCTGAGCTTGTTATCTAGGACAGCAGGGAAAACTTGCACTTCAGAATACCTTGTTTGGGGACTGCTTTAGTACTAATTATTTTCCTCTTTCCTTTGCAGGAAGAATAAACATTTGGATTACTGTGATTATTTTGGTGGTTTTTGCTTTATTGCTGTTCCTACTAATTCAAAAGCTGAGAAATAATAAAGGTAACTGATTACTATCCATAAACTTGCCAGAACTAGGCAAAAGCATGCACTAAGGCTATCAGGTTTTTATGTTGCCTTATAGGGGACCTGTTTAAGCTCTAGATCATTTATGTAATTCAGTTTTTTCCTGTGCAATGGAGACTAGTTTTGTTCAGTAAATAAAATGCATAGACTTTTAGTATGAGCTTTCTTGCTTTGCTGACAGTTGCCTTTGCTTCAAAGGAAGATTATGCCTTTCTTCAAAGGAAGAAAGGGCAATTCCTATCTACTTGCATTGTGTTGGCAGAGTGAGAAAAATCTGTCAGTGAGCTCAAACACAGGGGCAAGAAGTAGCAACTAATGAGATCATTAGCTGCTTCTATTAATTGTGTTTATCTCTGGAAACTTCAACAAATTGTTGATTGTCCTTTCATCAATTGAGCTCCTTAACATTCATGTTAGGTTTAGAAGTCCTGTATGAATAATTTTTCTTAGTGGAAATTGAGATTTTCCTGATAAACTGTTCTTTCCATTACTGCATATTAAAGTGCTTTTGCAACTGATTTACTTGGAATAATGTTGAAATTTGTTCTGCATTTTGAATGTTAGCTTTGCTCAAATCATGTCTTACTGGTTGTATTGCAGTAAAGACAGTTTCTGCTTTTTATATTGCAGTTGCCCACAAAATGCTAAGAAGCATTAGCATAAGGAGAGAGGTGGTGTGTGTGGAAAAGTGGCTTAAAAGCCAAGCTGCATCTTGTGGTCTGTATTAAGTAGCACCCTAGATCCCCAGTGTGAAGGTACGCTGTTTGTGCTGAAGAACCTAGGGGTAGTGCTCCCAAAGAAGTATGACAGATCAGGGAAACTAAATATATTGTATTAAAGCTTTGATTTGTGTTACAGCGTCTACTCCACATGTCTTGTGTGAATTCAGATATGTTTAAGATGATGCAATTTCTGTAATCTTATTAGATATTTATCTTGTTTTCCAGCTACTTTGACTGATAATAAAGATGCAGAGAAAGGTCTGGTAAGTATGTGATGGAGTGTTTCATATCTGTTTTGTGCAAGCTTGATTAATTGTACCTGATACACAGCTCAGTTTTTGTCTTGCTGTAGACCTCTGGTAGGATGCATTCCTGTGAGGCAACAAGTTGATTCATACAGGGCCAGATATTAGCAAGGGCCTGATGCGTTTATTAGCTGCACCATGTCCACTGCAGTTGGGCTTTCCATTACTTCCCTTGGAAACATTACAGTGCCTGTGTCCTGGATGTTTTGAAAGTGGAAACAATTAGGCTAAATGTGAGGTTTTGCTTCAACTGTCTCTGAGTGATGCCTCGATCTAATTATTTCTTTGCTCTTTCATGCATGTATTCCCCAGGCAACGTCAGTTATTGTTTCCCTGTGTGGTGGTGGTCTACCTTTCCTTGCATTTTGACTAAAATGTTATTTGTTTATAAAACTGACTTATCTTGACCCAGCAAAGTGAATGAGTCCTTCCTACCTTTCAGCTTGTGTCACAAGCCACAGACTAGAATCTGACAGTCCAAGTGCTTGGTCCTAGACAATCCCATAAGACAAGGAGTTTGGGGCATAACAGTTCAGAATTAAACCCTGAAAAAGGTTTACCAAGCTAAGATTGGCTGCTGGCATATGTTCCACCTTAAAGCTAGATTCACTCTGGCCTCCTGTAGTCAAACAATTTCAGAACCTCACTGTGTTTCTGTCTAAAGATTATTGCTTGTCTAGCATTTTGAAAAATAAGTACAAAAATAGTTTGCATCTTGCTAGTATAGCTCTAGCTTCTCTAGAAAGCAACACTCGTAACAGCCCAGAAAGCCAAAAATAAGCTCACTCTTCACTGGTGAGATGGAATCTACGAAAAGTTTCCGTATTCATCTTGCAGCATGTGTAAAGCACCTTTTCCCTGTTGTCTGTCTCCCCCTTCCCCCTATCCCCTCCCTTCCAAAGCAGTCACTACTCACCCTTGGGGTAAGCCCTTGTCTGATCTTAGTAGCTAGACATTTCAAGTGGTCAAATGCATCTCAATTATGTCACAAATACTTAAAGAATGAAGAAACAGAACTGAAAGTTCCATAAAACTATCACTTTTGAACTCTTCTCTTTTTTTAAAGGTCCCTAAGTGGCTCAACTACGCGAGCCACCCATGGGTTTTTGTCGGGTTGTGTCTCCCTGCATGTCCTGGCCTCATTCACTGCACTTCATGTATTCGTAGAAGCTGATGAAGAAACCTGCCACAAAACTCGATCAAACCGCTATGGCATAGGAATAGGCAGATGAGCATCTCTTTATTTTGAATAAAATGGTATCAGAGTAACATAGGTGATACTTGGCTCTAATGAAAGAGTTGTTACAGACTTGAGTTGCCACCTCCCTGCACTTGAAGTGTTCATGCTACTGTAACTAAAAGCTTATTTGCTATGCAGAATTACACCAATGCAGTCCTGAGATGCTGTTATGGCACCAACATGCTGTCGTTTCCAAAGTACCAGTGGATTTATACTGCTGTAAAAAAGAATATACTGTATTTCATTCCAAAATAGAGCAGCAGCTATTAGTCAGCTGTGCTGTATACCTGCAGTTGCTTAGTTGCCTATTTAAGAACTATTCCCTATAATTAGAATCAACTTACCTAACCTGTTTACATCCTTGAGTCTACTTTCTGTTTAATGAGTATGATGCACAACTACATGTGTCGTGTGTGGGGTGGTTCCCTTCACATGCTTGTTTATGCATATCGGGCATGTGGTGACATCACATGTGTGTCACTGACCTTGTGCAAACAGAAATCATACTTAAATTTCTGGAGAAGCAATACCTTAACACACACAAGTCTCATAGGAGAAGCAGTTACTCCTTGCCTTCATTTTCCACCTTAAAAAAAAATAAATAAAATCTGAAAGCTTTGCAGTTTCAGCACTGCTAGGCTAGAGAAAGGCTCATCTGCATTGTACTTGCACTGTTCTTGATGACTTGGAGCCATACTCCCTGGGATATGTTTGTTTATTGTGTTGACAATGCTAAAAATGCTGTAGCCTCCTCACTCCCCTCTTTGTACCTTTGCAAAGGCTATGCCACATGCACAGGTACTCACTGGCTTCATGCAGCTGATTCTAGTTTGTGAATCTGCCAGAAAAAAACAACCCAGACAAAAAAAAAGGCTGAATTAGCGTACTTACAGGGAGCTGATAAGCTATTATCAGCAAGAGCTCCCAGAGCTTCAGCCTTGATACAAAGACAAGCCTGAGGCTCCTGTTCCCAGTGTGTCAGCTCAGGTGCAGTGAGGCAGTTTAATTTCACCCTGCCTCAGAAGAGCTGTGTACCTTCCATACCTAGGCAGGAGCAAGCAGTGAGAGGCATTAGAGAAAACATTAGGCAGTCTCCTGTTTTTGTTGTGTACGTAGCTTGTGAGCCTTACCCTGCAGTCCAGTGGGAGCAGAACAGCCAGCAAAATGGGGAGAGTAGGCTCCAAAACCATTTGAAGTCTAACTCTATAAAGGCTGTTTGTAACTGTCCCAGATTAGCAGCTCTCCTATTATTTCTCTGATATCTGATACCTGGTGACTTCAAGCATTCTGTTTTCTTTCTCCAGACTGTCCTTGAAGGCCTACCCATGAAACATGTCTTTAAATATCTTATTCTTTATAGGAGCCTAAGGGCAGTACTGAACACCTCATTTTACCAGAAGTGAGGACACCTGCAGATAAAACAACCAGCCCAGAGGATAAGAACTCTGATGAGAACCCAGAAAGCCAAGCACAAAATGATGTTCTCTCAGAAGTAAACATTGTATCACCAGAGGAAAACAGTGTTGTGTTTTCTGCGTGGGGCACTATCCTACGTGGGGGCTGGAGGAACCACATGGAAAGGTGTTGGAGGAGGATCTCTCAGTCTTCACTACCCACAAAAACTGGGGCATTTCATCCGAATGCCCCATCTAAAATACCAAGTGGTAGGGTGCCAGCAAATCATATGGTAAGTGTGTGTGTGAAATGATCATATTTTCTCTGGTACATGTGTAATTTCAGTCAAGTTCTTAAATATACCTTGAGCGATAGATGCTGTTTTCAGACACAATGGTAGGGAAAGGAATATGTGAAGTGGTATCTTGGGAAAGCAAACTTCAGTCCCTTGTTTAATCTTCTCTGCCTCTCTCATCTCCCTGTTTGATATTTACACAGAAGCTATTCTTTAGCAATAGGAGCAAATGTGTTGCCTCATTGCTGCACTTTGGAGCTAGTAGCATGGCTGTTTCTGGGTGCAACTTTATTTACTCAAATGCTTTCAGCTGTGCTGTGAAAGCTCTCCCCCTCATTCTTACTGGTGTGTGTGCTGTGGGAACCAGCCACCTATTAGCTTGAGAGTAATCATGAGTGAAGGGTTCTGATATGCTGGAGTGACAGTCCAACTTTTGTATTACAGGCACAAGAACCAAACTGTCGAATAATTGTCAAAGACCTCTCTCAAAAAGGTAAATATTCAATAAATTGCCAGTACTTGGAATTTGTTTTTTTTCCTGTTGACTTTAGTCTACTTAAGGAATAGTATAGGGGGGCTGATGAATGTTGCTTAGGGCTATAAGGCATTCAGTTTATTGTAAAATATGCTGAAACAGGAACACTACTATATTTGAGAGAAGTTGTAATTCCTGTGAGGAAATGTTGTAATTTAAAGCATGGTTTTCTGCACAGGAATATAATGCAGTCATGCTTTTAAGAATAACAATGGTACATTTTTTTTTCCTGTATGCTTTAAATAAATCCATGATGCAGCAGTGTATTCTGCACTAATAAGTGTTGGTCAGAGCAGGATATCTTTTTATCAGATGCCCACTCACATGGAAGCCCACATTAAACCTGTGTACATCTACCTGTACCCAGCAAGTTGATGTCTTGGATGTCCAAGTGTTTAGCTCATGCTGGTCTTGGCATTGTGAACCTGTGCCAGTAGCAAAGCCTACTGTTGAGTAGCCCTGTTAAGTTGCAGATGTGCAGGCCAACACAATCTTCCTCAAAAACACCTTTACTGAATGGTGTCTTGTCTTACAAGACTACTTTTGAGATTTGCAGACAGTTACCGATAGTTCCTTTCCAGATCACTGAGTAGGAAACCTGATTTTCCTACTGTGTCTTTGGTGCCTAAAGTGGCCTTCCTGCTGCTGTTTTGTCTGTGCTTATATTGGCTGAAAATTAATCTGAAAACATGAATATTCACGATGAAAAAAAAAGTATTTTAGAGCCTAAGCTGATGAGAGTTATGTGTTTTTTCTTTCAGAACTGAGAGATTGTTTTGGGACCTTTATAAAGGAAGTACCACCAAAAAAATGGAAGCCGTTTATGAGAACTCATCTGCAGGAAAATGATATTGTTAAAATTATGTATGACTTTCCTAATGATGTAGAAGAGCAATCTTATCAGATGCTTCTCACCTGGAAAAACACACTGGGAGAGAAACAATCTATTATTAAGTTACTGGATGAGTTGAGGTATATCGATACCAAGGCTTATGATAATGTATTGAACACTTTAAAAAGTAGTAATATTATAAGTAAATTGGAAGCCACAGATTAATATTTACGATGAACTTGAAAAGTGCTCCTGTGTACATATACACATCTACAAACTTTCTGTAAATGAGGGCATCAACAAACTGCTAGTGAGATTATTGGCATGGACTCGATATGCTCCTCACCTTCTCCAGTGGCGTTAGCATGGATTCCAGTTGTGATGCTCACAGTAAAGTCCTTTGAGTTGTATGATGACCAGCTCGGGTGCTGGAAGCCAGTTGGAGAACAAGGATCTCCCACTCACTTTTCCCTTTGTGTGAGGTGGGACCATGCCACATGAACCCAGGCAGTGGGAACAAGAGGTGGTTGCTACTGCTTATTTGAGAGGATTGTAACACTGTTTTCTGAGGTGGTTGTTGTTTTTGGTTTGATTCTGTATGCTCAGAACTCTTATGTTTGAAGTGCAGCAATAAAAGATTGGTGGAGACACAATCATAGAATCATGGAATGGTTTTGGTTGGAAGAGACCTCAAAGATCATCCAGTTGCAAGCCCCCTGCCATGGGCAGGGATGCCTCCCACCAGACCTGGTGGCCTTGAACACTTCCAGGGAGGGGGCATCCACAGCTTCCCTGGGCAACCTGTGCCAGTGTCTCACTGTGCTCATCAAGAATACCTTCCTAATCTCTATTCTAAATCTTCCTCCTTCCAAGTTAAAGCCATTGTCTCTAGTCCTATCAGTACATGCCCCTGCAAAAAGTCCCTCCCCAGCTTTCTTGTAGGCCTCCATCCAGTACTAGAAGGTTGCTATAAGGTCTCCTTAGAGCCTTCTGTTCTCCAGGCTGAACAAGCCCAACTCTCTCACCCTGTCTTCATGGAAGGTGCTCTAACCCTCTGATGATCATCTTTGTAGCCCTCCTCTGGACCTCTTCCCTACAGCTCCATATTCCTCTTACATTGAGGATTCCAGAACTGGACACAATACTCCAGGTTGGGTCTCGTGACAGTGGTGCAGAGGGGCAGAATTGCTTCCCTTGACCTGCTGGCCACATTTCTTTTGATGCGGCCGAGGATATGGTTGGCCTTCTGGGCTATGAGTACACCTTGCTGGCTCATGTTGAGCTGCTCATCAACTAGCAACCCCAAGGCCTTCTCTGCAGGGCAGCTCTCAATCACCTCATCCCCCCAGCTGTATTGAAACTGTGGATTGCCCAGGTGTAGGACCTTGCACTTGGCCTTGTTGAACCTCATGAGGTTCTCACAGATCCACTTCTCCAGCCTGTTCAGGTCCATCTGGAGGACATCCCGCCCTTCTGGTGTGACCACCACACCACTCTCTCGGTGTCACCTGCAAACTCCCCGAGACTGCGCTCGACCTCGCTGTCGGTATCATCAATACTAACCCTACACAGCAGTAGTCCCGCTGAGGACCCCTCCATCGCGTTGACCCCCCCATCTTTTATGGGAACCGGGGCTGCCTCTGAGCCCCACCCGCCGCGGAGCCGGGCGAGAGTGAGGGGGCGGGGCTTCCCCGTTGCCGTGGCGACGCGCGTCGGAAGTAGCGTAGGGGCGGGGCGGCACTTCCGGGCACGCTGTTGCATCAGCTCGGGAGCGAGAGGAGGGACGGAGGAGGAGGCGGCAGCAGCAGCGAGATGGCAGCGCCCGCCGCTGAGCAGGGTGAGGCAGCGCCCGCCGCTGAGCAGGGTGAGGCAGCGCCCGCCGCCGCCGCGAAGGCCCGGCGAGGCGAAGCGAAGGGTTCGGCGGGGCTGTCGCGACCGGGGGTGAGGCGGTGTCGCGGTGTCAGGGGGCGGCGGGCACGGGGAAGCGCCGAGCCCACCGCCCCGTGGCTGAGGCGGTGGGGCCGGGAATGGCGGTCCGGGGGTTCCTCGGCGTCTGCAGCGGCGGGGCCCCCCAGCGCCAGCCCCACCGCCCCTGAGGTGCGAGGCAGACAACCCTCAACCATCGCAGTGCGCTTGGAGTAGGGGCGGTGGGTGAGGTCAGCCCCTCCACACTCTTCGTTGGGTGAGAGGTATCTCTCCAGGGTGGGCGACGCGTAAGCAGCTCCTGATGCCACTTCAGGGTGAAGGAGTTTGAAGTGAGTCGTGGTGTATACATCCATTGGACAGTGGGAAGTGTAGATCTATGGGTGTCGGTGACACCTGTCACGCTAATGCATATAGATCAGAGGATCTCCGGTGCCCTGCGAGGTGATCCACGTTGTGCCTCGCCTCTGTGGTTATTTATGGAAAAAAACCCTGAGCTTCTCGGTGCTGAAGTTTGGGAACGGCTGTTCTTCAGCTTGATGCGTTCGAAGAGCTGTTAGGTGTCTGCCAGACCTCTTGGCTGTGAACTTACCACTGCGCTGTCTGCTGTTGTTGTCCTGTCTCTGTCTCCCTTACCATCTTTCCTAGTCATCTGTGTTCTCCCTTGAACTCATGTCTGAACTTTTTGACTTTTCTGGACTTTTTTTGCGCTGAGCAGTTAATGATGGGTTGTGCTATACTCTTCCATATGGAAGGAAGGCCAGGGTAGTCCTATAATTTTTGAAACTACTGTAGCAAATGGAAACTTGGAATACCAGTCATACAACTATGAAATACCATGGTGGTATGTAAGGGCTTGGAAATTTTTGTCATTCCAGTTAAGAGTCTGTGAATTCAAAGACTTTGCTCCTTTTCCTTGTTACAAAAAGTTACTCTGTTTGTCACAAGTAACATTCTTATGTAAGGGAGTCCAGAAGCATTTATTGTTGTCAGGGGGACTGGCTTTTTCCGATATGTTTTTTGTATCTTAGGGTAAGGGGCTGGGGGGTTGTGAGAAACCCACTTAAGGCTCAGTTCAGGTGAACTTTAAGAAATTGTGTTGTTAGATATATTGGTGGGCAAATAGTATGTGCCTTTTACTTAAGTTATAGTTGTTGCATGCAGGAGAAGTGGGACTTAGATGGCTAAAGTGACTAGGACTAACAAGCTCTTCCTTGGTGGGATACTCCTGTTTCAAAAATTCTGGCTCTGCTAAAAGCATCTTGATCCTTGTGTGAGAGTCTTGAAAAGTCCTTTATTTCTCAGTGTGCTTGCTGTGTCGTGCATAGGTGGGGTAGCTGCTTTGGTTCAGTTTTTTTGAAACTTTTGCAGAAAAGGATAATTCATTTTGGCTGAGCAGATACTTGGACTTCCTTCCACAGCTACTGGAGTGGTCAGCCAGAATGATAAATGGCCGGTTTGGTGCAATCTTAATAATGAGACATGTTAATGCTTATCTTTGATGTGTTGTTTTAAATTTGTGAAAGAGAAATTGGAAGAGAAATGATGTCTTAAAATAGTGAGGTATGTCTAAGATTTCTTCTCAGAGAATGCCTCTGCAGAAATCCCAGAACATTTCAATTGCCGTCTAGTTATGACTGACAAGGTTAACAGGTTCAGGGAAGCCCAGGAGACCTAATTTTTCCCTGCAGCAAAGTTACTCCCTGTTTTTGTGTCAGCTAGCTTACTGCATACTTTATGGCTTTTCTGCATTTACTTTGCTGGCAAGACCTTCAAGGACCAGAGGGTTTTGTTTTCAAGGTAATAAAAATGAAAAATTTCTATCAGGTTTGATATTGTGTGGGTTATGCATCATGATTAAACTTCAAAGGTATTTTATGTACAAACAAAATGTCAAAGTGATCTTATGCCTTTGAGTCTTTGTGCTGCTGCAGTCTTAGAGGTAAATTCCTAGTGTCTTTTTGTAGTCTCCAAAGCAATCCATGCACAGAAAGATGACAATATTGCCTGAAGAGGTCGTACCCTGGCAGCTATTGTATGAGAACTGTATTAAATAATGTCTAGGATGGAACGTCTTTGAAACAACTTTATGGTGATGGAGTGTTACTTTGTTAACATTCATTCTTGTGATTTTTCAGGGTTATTTTTCTACCTCTCCAATACTTGTGCTCAGTGCTTGTTTTTTAAACAGAATTGTTCTTGAGTGATATGATTTGGTGTCTACAAATCATTCCATTCACATGAGTTAACGTTCAGATGTTATGCAACAGCTCAGTAATACTCCTGCTTTTCTGTTGTCAATAAGACGCTTTGTAATGCAACTGAGCAATAGCAATTGTAATTTTTCTGTTTTGGGAGGAAAAAAAATAGGCAGTTGGAGAGAAGGGCTGCTTCTTAGCCTGGTTTCCCAAAGCAGCAGGGGTAAGCCAAGTCAGACCTATCTGTCCATTGGCCCTTGTTCCTCAATATTTTTTTTAATCCATTGATCAGTTTAAGTATATTTAGGGTTTGCTGCCTCTTGCATGCAGACTGAGCAAAGATGAGTTGGAGGTATACAGGAGGGGTGGGGGTATGGAACTGTGTAGGTAGAGGGGATGAAGCATTTGAGATGTACTAGGAAATACTTCAGTGAGAGTGTGTGATGAATTAAAAACATTTCAAGATGCTGAGGGAAGCAGCTGAGGGTGCAGAATATAAATGACAGAAAACATGATGCTGTAGATTTACTACTATTGTTTTCAGTAGTGATATAAGTGAATTGCACTGATCACTCAACACTCTTTCACAAACAAATCTGCTGTGTTTGTCTCTGCATCTGACTGCAACACAAAGTAGAAGACATCTGTGCTAGCTATTAGCTAGCTGTCATGGTTTGAAAAATAGCTGTCAGTCTAGAAAAATAAGTTTGGACCTCAGCATAGCCTGTGAAACCAATATGGGAAACTTGCATTGGTACACTGAGCCTGCTGGAGTTTCAGACTACTGTGGCTCTGCTGCTGCTGTGCCCTGAGAAACCCTATCAACAGCTGCTCAGGTGTGTTCATGCTGTACTGAATTTGCTGTGGTGTGTGGTCATGGACGTGACTTTGGGCTGAATTTAAGTCAGTGATCAGTCTCACCATAAAGACATCCTCCTGTTGGGTCCCCTGGGCTAACTGGTTTCTTTGATGTATCACACTTCCAAGTCTGTTGTTGCTCTTGCAACTACACATAACGTCACACTTTATAATTTCAGGTATTAATGTGCCTGCCAAGATTGTTCAAAGTAATTCTGGCTGCTCTCCTTATCAGGGCTGGGCTGGTACTGACATTCACAGGCGGTATTTGCCATCTTTCCTCACCAAAATTAGCTTCTATGCATTCTGTCATCTTTGTTGTATTTGTAAGTTTGTGCAATTCCCCTTTTAGATTGGTTTACAGATGTGGTTGGAAAGCACTTATATTGTTTCAGATACACAGACTTACTTCGCATTAGCAGCCTAGTGTGTGAATAATGGTCATAATAGCCCTAATAATACTTTGCAAATTGAGCGTTGCTTTCCTTCCAATAGGTCATTAAAGATCTTTTCTTTGAGATACGGTTTCATTTTTACACAGATCATTCCTGTAACACTTTTTTTTTGGCCTTCTCCCTCATGATTCATGAATACAAAATTCACATTCAAGGAAGACTTATGTCTTAGGTTTCCATCCTTAATAAATGTAACTATTTCATGTGTATAAACATGTAAAGTTCTGTGGTGATAAACATCAGTAAATATTTATGAGCTGAAACTTTATAGTAAAATTAACTGCGTTGAAACTGAATCGTATTCATCTGGGTAAAGGAAGCCTGTAGGGTCTATTTATGAACCATTATTTATATTTGTCATTCCCTATTTATACTGAACAATTACATTCATAGCCTTGATAAGAATTGAGACTCTACATGAATCTGTCTGTGCTTTTGTGTATGAATTTTAAATACCTTTTTTGTGACCTTTATTTTTTTTTTCTTTAAATTGTTGATCTTTTCTGCTAGTTTAGCTGGTGTGCCTCTACAGCTCGCTTACGCTCAAGACGAACACAAACAGACTTGGTACCTAGCTGCGATAGGAAATGAACTGCTCATAGAGTCTTGACTGCTGGTATTTCGAAAAACTTTTCAGTTCTGCGGTTCCTCACATTCTCTCCTAATTGTCACTTCCCCATCTACTTTCATCCTTTCTTTTCCAAGAGTGTTGGTCTCCAAGCACCTCCAGTGCTTTGGGAACTAGTGGTGCAGAAGGTGTCTGTACTATTATAACAAGCAACTCTTGTGGCGATGGTATTTGTCTGGATTTGGGAGCAGTGACAGGTGTTCTATTGCCTCTCACTTTATTGCACTATGACCTTGATTACGTCTTAAATTACCTTCTTGGCAGACTACCTAAGCAGGGTATCAGCTGTATGTTTGTACAGTACTTCGAACACAAAAGGAGTTACAAATGTTGAATCATTGCAGGAAAATATGAATACTAGGTTAACCTAACATCAGTGCGAGCCTAGGTGCTATAACCTCCGCAGTGCCTCATGCCTGCTGACTTGCACAGGGCCTGCCATTACTGTGAGCATCCCCACCAAGTCACGGAAACTTTCACTGCTTACTCCCCATCCCTGCACTGGTAAAGATGAGATATAATTGAACCTCCTTTTCCTATATACCAAATAAATAATGGAATTTAAAATTGTGAGGGAGGAGCATTAGCTAATATCCTTTCTGTTCATTTCTATTGATCTTAACTAATTTTAAATACTATGTGTCTGGGAAGAGAAAGTGGTGTTGGAGAAGAATGGAAATACACAGCAACAACCTGAGTTTTGAGTTGTGCAAGCAAGTAGGAGTAAGTGAGCATCATGCTGGGACCCTGAATGTGGGCACCAGTCCTCCAAAGGTGTAAAGATATGCTCAACTTCAGTGGATGTGTTCACAGCCTATCAACAGTGCATAAGATTATTCCTGTTAAATATTTGCAGGACGGATGTTTTAGCAGCATGGAAGAGAGTGACTGATTAGGCTTACTATGTTAAGGATTTTCTTCAATGTTAAGTAGATAATATTTCTTCACGAAGAAGATGAGCTTTTGTTCTTATTACTTTTTAAAGATACCTCCAAAAAACTTACCACAGCATGAACATAGTTGTATTAGTACGAAATATATAGTTATTTAGTAGCTTGTATTAAATATATTCTTTTCTCAAATTTCCTGTCAGTTGCCAGAGCTAATTTAGAAGGGGAGATGTAAAATATAAGGATATATTTTGGTCATGGGATCTCCTTCTTTTAATGCTGACCAAATGTCCTGTGCCTCTCTTTACAGCTTCCAGCTACAGTTTTATTCTGAGCATTAGTGAAGAGGAAGCCAGGGTGAAGGCTTTGAACGAGTACCTGAGCACTCGTAGTTATATCCAGGGGTTCACATTTTCACATGCAGATGTGGAGGTATTCAGAAAGTTTTCGGGGCCACCTGTGGACCAATATATCCATGTTGTCCGGTGGTACAGACACATAGAAGCAATCTATGATGGCAGCAGTGAAAAAAATGAGCCTTGTAACCTTCAAACAAGTGAGTAATATGGAACTGGTGGGCAGGTTATAGACTAGCAGACATTGTATTGGTTTTTATTGCTGACAGTTCTAAGTTGCCTTTTGTACTCTCTTGCACACTTCAAAATTTACCCTATCAACTTGTATTGAAGGTCATGAATTTTTCTTTCATACTGTGTAATTGATAGATTCTGATCTATTTGAATGTTAAAGCTCTATTTCCACTTTTCTTTGATTTTTAGAATTCCCCTGTGTACAGAATTTTGTTATGCAAATATTCTTTAAAAAGCTAACCACTGTATTGTAAAAGAATATGTGGGTTCTGCTTGTTCACTAACATATCAGGAACTGCTCAGGTTGAAAATAAAGTAAACTCTTACAATTGTTATTAACACTGAATTTTGAAAAGAATTTTTGATTTTTTTTTAAACCTGATAATTTAGAGATTGACAATGACTTGGGGAAATACAAATTGGTAAATCTAGGTCATTGCGTAAGCATGGGTGCTGGCATTTTTGGGAGCTTCATCACCCTGCTGAGCTGTTTTCCAATGAGCTAGTTAAATTTAATTGCTTTACAGTGAGATCCTTCCTCAGGGAGTCATGAAATAATTAATAATAATAACACAGAGCTATTGTATAGTGTTTGCAGCACTGCAAAAGAATGTATTCATGTCTGTCCATTTTGCTGATGATTGTTGACTAATATTACTCCAATACCATCTTCTCACAGCCTCTCATCATGTGTTCTCAATTCCTAGCAGACCAGCAGTTAAAATCAGACTGCTGCAAGTAGATTCTGTATATGTGTGCATGCTTGCATGTGTTTGTGCTGTTTATTGATTTCCTTTCAGTAGTGAAGGGATCTCAGCTGTTACTATTGGCTCTGATAGCAGACTTAATACCACTAACTACAATTTGTCTGCAGACTTTCACGGAGCACTGGATCAAAAGAGAAAAGGTTTCTCTCTTCCTGTCTGTGAAGTTTTTGATGTTAAGTCTCTCTTTCCGAGGGGTTATATCTTGTTATCTTGACAATCTGCATATGTATCTAATGTCCTGAAATGGTGTTCTGCAGCTTTCACTATGAGAATGACACGTGAATCTGCGACACTTCTTGGGCCTTGAATATTTTATCAATGTTTTTTTGGGTGTATCAGGGGACTCCAGGGGTGGATTAGTGCAACCAGAGGGAGACTACTGCTGGCAGAGAGATACATTCAAACAGACTGAACAGTATGCTTTTTCCTTTGCCCTTGGTGTCCTTGTAGTGCGTATAAAGTGACACTTAGCTTATAAGCTGAGAGCTTTAGCGTGCACTGTCTTTTTTTTTCCTTATGTTTAGTGTGGTTGTAAGTGAAGAAAGCTTTACATATTTATCTTTTATTAGGCTAACCCACATATGTTTCCCTCAGGGAAGGAAGCCTATGCCACAATTAGGCATGCCAGTGCAATCTTTGTGAATCAAAGAGTAAACAAGTCCATACCTTGGTATATGGTCTGTGTTTTGGATAGACTGCTCTGGAACTTTAGGAGTTCTGTTAAGGATTATGTAATGCAACAAATTATTTGGAGTAAATACCTATTTCTGTGGATCCATAACATGGAGGTTAAGTGGAGTCCGTTTGTGAGACAGAGTGCTGCAATTAGTATCTTCTCTTCTTATTTAGATAGTTATTAATAAAGGAAGATGAGGAAGAGATTAAATTTCTTATACCATGAATGTTTATATTACTTAAAGGTTTTCTGCCAAAATGTTCATACAAAGGTATTAGGGAGCAGAGTTAATGAAAAGCACTCTGAGACACAGGATTGGAAAGGCAATTTTGTTGTTGAAACAAATATTTTGTATAATATTTTAATTGCAGTTAGAGTGCATATCATGATGATTCCTAAGGAGAGTGCTGTGCATACTAAGCCAGCAACCTTGCATTATTTTTTAATTTACTGGTTTGCTTTCAGTAGTAGTTAATGTGATTGTTAGTTTAACTTCATTACAGCTGTAAGCAACCCCTTACATAGCAAACTGAGACTCTTTGACAGATGACATGCTTATACTATTGTTTGAGAAAAACCACGAGTTTAACAATTACGTTGCTTCTTAAAAATTGAAAAAAAAAGTAAGAATATTATCACTAATACTATGCTGTGTTTTATCTACTTGCTTTTATGGCAAAATTTAGCCCCTTTCTGAATTGGGACATACTTGTGGTAAATGACTGTGTTCAAAATTGCTTTGTGTACATAGCAACAGTGCATGGTAAAAAGCTGAGGTTCTTTCTAAACCTTTCTGTCTACCCTGCCTCTCACCCTGAGTACACATACACTGTCAATATTGGCTCTGGAGTCTAACTCCTGTCTCTGGAGATTTTTTTGCAAATTCTGAATGAGGTGCCATCGCAGTAAAATCAGTGGCATTGCAGGAAGCCCAGGACTGCTATAACACTGTATAAATAATTTGTTAAATTTCAAAGATCTTGCAAATGCTTTAACTGAATTGCATGGTCTCACTTTTATATCCTTTTCCTTTTTGTTACTTGGATCAAAATTTAATGGGAGTGGCAGGCCAGAGAGTAGAAAATAAACTAGATTGAAATAATGTGCTTTTGTTTTATTGGCTTTGTATAAGAAAAGTAATTGGATTAGTAGGATTGGAGCTACTTTGTCTCATTATACGTGGGGTTTGTTGTTGTGGGTTGTTGGGTTTTTTTTAAATAACGTAATGATGTGATAAGGAGAAAATGTCATATTGGAAATCTACTTGTGCAAAGTGTCTTTTTAGTTCTCTTTAAACTATTTCTCCCCTAGGTAAAGGCAAGCGTGTGCAGCCCCCTTGGTCTCCCCCTGAAGGGACAAAACACTCTAAGCTCTGCCTCTACAATAGCCTGACTCGCAATAAGGTGACTAAATGAAAGAAAAGCATAGATTCCATAAAAACACAAATAGAGAGGTCATCAAATGTTTGTTTCTTAGGCATTTGCCCTGTGGGTAAACAAGTTTGTGGGTTGTATTTTGTTGAACATTAACAAGCAGATACCAGAGGTGCTATGTCGGTCAAGTGTGTTTTGTGAGACAAATGTTATAATATATACAATAAATATATGTATATGAGGAGAGTGTGTGTGTGTGTGTGTATATTGCATAATACAGAGTTCACAATTGCAAGTTATGACTATGCAAAGTAGCCAGGGGTTCAGCTGTAGTACATGTAAATATAGGCAATGTGATCAGAATAGAACAGCAGGTTTTTGTTTTAAATATTTGGGTAAAAAAAAAGTCTTACCAATTATATTCTTGTAATATAAACTGGTAAAACTTCCTGTGGTGTTATTTGAAGGTCCATTAGGAAGGAGAGTAAATATTAAGAATACTAATGTAATATGGGATATAGTAACCAAATATGTGTGAAATTTTTATAATCTGTAGCTTTTTCCACTTAAAAAAAAAATCTGATCTTGAATAATGCCATGCCTAGTCCAAATCTTTACAGTCTGATATCTTGATTGATAAAAGTGCAGATAACTTAAGCAGTCACATCCTGTTATCTCTCTTAAATGATAGTTAACAGTGATCTTTCCTTAATGTAAAACTGGAAGTAGAATAACTGTTCCTTTTATGTAATTATAATCCATATTTTCATGTTCTAATCTTTAAATGTGGAGTTAGTGGCCTGAGATTGTCTCTTCCATTTCTTCTGATCACTGTACCTTCCCTTTCATTTAAGGAAGTATTTCAGCCTCAGAATGGAAAAAAGGTCTTGTGGTATTGCTGTGGACCAACAGTTTATGATGCTTCTCACATGGGACATGCCAGGTACTGCAGTTCTTTGTTTTGATATGGGTCATAGTAGTGTCTATTGGAAGCAAAAGATTAGTAGAAAAAGGTACTTTACTTAGATGAGCATCTGAATAGGAAATAGTTCCGTTAGACTCAATGCTTAATGTTATAGATTAAAAGCGTGTTACAATATTATGCCACTGTGTGATTAAAAACTTAGTGATAGATGAGGGAAAATTAAAACTGCTGTAAAATTGACGCAGATAATGGACTTGACATGTTCCCTGGAAACACCCCTATATCTTTTATGGTTTTAGGTCATACATCTCATTTGATATCCTGAGAAGAATCTTGAGGGATTATTTTAAATATGACATTTTATATTGTATGAATATAACAGATATTGATGACAAGGTAAGATCTTTTAAAATAGCAATCTAAAATATTGTACTTTGAGCATGGAACTCAGTCATATGTAATTACCATTTGATAAGCCAAGGTAAATCTTACACTTATTAACTCAGACATACATTTTGTACATGGTTATTGATTTTTTTTCCACTTTTGTAGCATTCCTATGGCAGCAAAGCCTGTATTCTTTTATATAAATGAGTGTTGTCATAAATAATGAAGACTAAGCATTTTTAAACGATAACTTATTTTATTTGTCTGTTGTTGAGATATCTAATAAACTCTGAGGTAGCTGATTAACTATGTATAGTGTGTTTAATTACTGCATATAATTTTTGTAGCTTATTAAATTTACAGGGATTCTGAAATGCCTTTGATATGTAGTAGATTTTATTTGCACTTTGTATAACTATATATTGCTTCACAAAAATATTTTCATCTTTTTGCTTTGTAGATCATCAAGAGAGCAAGACAAAATTACCTTTATGAACAGTATAGAGAGAACAAATCGATGCCAGATCAGCTCCTTGAAGATGTTAAAACTGCCTCAGAGGTGGGCATGGTATTTAATGCCTCTTAGTATCTTAGGTTCTCACTCAATAATGTAGCAAAGCATCAAAAATATGCTTCTGACTTTGCTACTTCCTTAAACTTTCTGCTTATTTCAAATATGCTGTTGAACTTGTACCACACAGGTTAAAAATGTTCTTGGAACTGCACATTAGTTCAATATTTCCCTTGTTTTAGAACTGACAAGAACTACGTGTGTAAAAGGCATGCCTGATTTTTATGTCTGTGGAACTTGTTTCTGAGCACATGTATGTTGTTGTTGGAGTATTATTGGGAAAGCTCAAAAAGCATCTGGACGTCTGTGTGTTATACTTTAAAAATAGCTCTTTAAAATAGTGAGTAAGCAGTGGCATCTTTTAAAGCTTGTGAGAGTTCTCTTTTCTATTATTGATAGCCTTGGAAAGAGTAGAAGTCTCCAAAGCTTCAGAGATTTAATAAATTGCCTGCGCTGGACTGAAGATGAGGGAAAGTGATTCTTAGGTCTCTTTTAGAACTATAGATCACAAAGAGATTCAGTCTAGTTAGTTGAATGCAGGCCTGGGTATAGGAGGTCTGGAAATTTTGCCCAGCTGTGGTTGCTTGACATATTCTCTAAGCATAGCATTTAATCTGTTTCATGTTAAAGCGTCTCCTTTTCAGATTTGTGATAAGCAACTGTGTAATTAAGGTGATCAGCAGCACAGAAAATGGATATAACTAAGCAGCAGTAATGATGATGTGGTAATTTATGTAGTCTTTCTGTAAAACTGAATTTTGATGGGAACTTAACTCTTTTGATTACACCTTTATTTCTGGTGAGGATGTTTCAGTAGTTTGATACTAAAGCTTTTTGTGTGGCGTAATGTAATGTTCATCACTAGCATAGCACTATGTAGCTAAGATAATGTATTGTGTGGGGAGCATAGTGCTTCTCTAATGCAAGTTGCTTTCTAATTTTTTATTTTTTAATTGTAGCTCTTTTCAATTAAATTAAATGAGACAACAGACCCAGATAAAAAGCAAATGTTGGAAAGAATTCAAAATGCAGTAAAGTCTGCGTTTGACCCCCTACAAAAAGCTGTGCAAGCACAACTCCCTGCAGAAGAGATCAGCAGATGCCATGAGGTCAGTTTGAGCTCCTTTTTGAGTTATATTTGGCTTATAATTGTTAGGAATTTTTAAAGTAATATTTAGCTGTAGAAATTCACTGGAACCCTATGAAAATTTTTACTCATACAAAGAAGAGTGGTTGTCTGAAGTACTTTTTTAGTACTTCGCATTCAATACAGAAAAATTGATCCTTGATTTCAACTATATGATTTTTGGTTGCTGTTTTCAATGACTTTTTTTTTTTCTTTATTTTTCACCCTCACATTGTGGTAAATGCTCAGTTATTTTGGCTGTTCCAGTGGGGATTTTTCTCTTGCATATATTTAGAGTTTCTCTTTTACTTTTTTTTTTGTCCTGATGAATTAGATTCAGTGTAAATTACTGAACATACATTTATGGCATTGCAGTGGTGGTGGCAATTTTCTATGCAAATGTTTCCATATCTGAGTAGACAAGAAAATATATCCCCCCAATCTTTTCTCAAGGTAATTTTTATCCCCAAACCATTGCGTTTAGTTTGTCCTGTTGACAAAGTCAGACAGTGTAACTAGTATCTTTTAGTAACTGGTTTCCACTTTCATCTTCTCTGGCTTTCAGATCATTTGTGATATTTGCTTTAGGAAGCATAAGGTATATGCTTCCTTCTTGAGAAGACTCTCTGAATTATCTTTTAGAAAAATTCCAGTTATTCTAATATCAAATGCCTTTACAAGAGTGTACACTGACCTAACAGAATGTTAAAACCAACTAAAGTCTAAGCAATCACACCTTCTGGGCTATATCCTAATGTGAAAAAATGTCATCTTTTTACGTAAGGCAAAAATGCATCCTTGTTGATATTCAAATTGGTCTTCCAAACACTTTTTAACCATGTGCACATTAAGATTTCTGTTAGGGTTGTCCAGTAGTAATGGGAGGATCAGATGTTATAATGACATTGCAGGTCCCTTGTAGTATTTACAGCATAAATTTCACATCCCTATTTAAGTGGTGGATATAAAAACAGATACCACTTATCCTTCCTCTGTTTGCTTTGTCCGTATCTATGAAGGGCAATATGATAAAAATCTGGTAGAAGCTTGGATTACTCTGCATTCATAGACAAGTGTCTTTTTCTCCAACAAACCTCTCTGTTCAGAATAAGATCCTTCTGCAGAGTTTAAACAGGGCAAGTTTTTGATCAGTTGAACTTAAAATTATTATTTTATAGAAACTGTTGGAAGAAGCCAAAGATGTGCTGTCTGACTGGTTGGATACAAAACTTGGCAGCCAAGTGACTGACAATTCCATATTCTCAAAACTCCCCAAATTCTGGGAAGGGGAGTTTCATAAAGACATGGAGGCGCTCAATGTAAGTAACAAACTGTATTCTTTTGTACAAGCGTGTGTGTCGTGCTCATAATACCCAGAATACAATCTAGCTCCTTTATAGCTTTCAAGAACCTCATATTTCAGCCTTATTGATAAAGTATTTCTTTAATGTAAATAAATTGCTATTAAATTAGCATCTATTGTGTTTCCATCCCAACAATCTTAAATCCATTGTACACCTTACCAGCGCCAATTAACTGATGATCAAGTTTGACTCATGAACTTTGTCCTTTCCCCTTGGTGTGACCTAGGCCTGTAATCATACACTGAGCCAGAAGTTTGAGGAGTCGTCTTTAGCTGCACGAAAGCGCCCTGCCAGCCTTGGCGTTTAGACTGGCTGCTTATCAGTCTTCATCCCTTAAGAAATTATATGAAGATAACAATCAAGGACAGACTTGTCTTTTACAAATGAAATGCCCTGTCATATCTAGGGGTTCAGATCAGTGAATGTTTATTTATTTGCCTGCAGATCAGAAGAGCTGACATCTGGTGCAGTCGTTTGTTGTTAGTGTCACCTTAAAGTCTAAGGGAAAAACTGGCCAGAGCAAGTTGTTTCAGAGCAGAAAGCTGGAAATAGGAGTCTTAGATTCTACTACGACTTAATTTTGAGCCAATTTTTAACTTATGTACAATATGTATATTTAGCGCATAATATGCATATGTGTAAATATTTTATATAAATGTAAAAAATAAACATAGAAACTACAGAAGTTTACTTTTTATCTATAGGTTTTACCTCCAGATGTTTTAACACGGGTTAGTGAATATGTGCCAGAAATTGTGGACTTTGTGAAAAAGATTGTGGATAATGGTTATGGGTAAGTTTGCTACTGGATGCTTTTGTTGTGAATTTATACTGTATCATGGCTAGAATGACTGCTTTCATCATTTAGCTGTTTTCGATGTTTTCATATGCAATAGTAGTCTTGTCCAGAAGCAGTGTTTCACCAAATAAAGAAATGTCAGGTTCCTTTGCAAAAGACTTATTATTTCTCACCTGATAAAAATGTGCTCTTCTATGCTACTCCTCATGTCTTACAAAGAGGGAAGCTAGATTATTAAATTCATAGTTTGAAATCCTCATTTGTTAAAATAAATAGTTAGTCTCATCCACTTGAACTATATTTGTCTCCTGGCCTTCTGCAAGTAGTTTCAAAAACAGATGACTGAGTAGATGGCTATAGGNTTTTTTTTCTTTATTTTTCACCCTCACATTGTGGTAAATGCTCAGTTATTTTGGCTGTTCCAGTGGGGATTTTTCTCTTGCATATATTTAGAGTTTCTCTTTTACTTTTTTTTTTGTCCTGATGAATTAGATTCAGTGTAAATTACTGAACATACATTTATGGCATTGCAGTGGTGGTGGCAATTTTCTATGCAAATGTTTCCATATCTGAGTAGACAAGAAAATATATCCCCCCAATCTTTTCTCAAGGTAATTTTTATCCCCAAACCATTGCGTTTAGTTTGTCCTGTTGACAAAGTCAGACAGTGTAACTAGTATCTTTTAGTAACTGGTTTCCACTTTCATCTTCTCTGGCTTTCAGATCATTTGTGATATTTGCTTTAGGAAGCATAAGGTATATGCTTCCTTCTTGAGAAGACTCTCTGAATTATCTTTTAGAAAAATTCCAGTTATTCTAATATCAAATGCCTTTACAAGAGTGTACACTGACCTAACAGAATGTTAAAACCAACTAAAGTCTAAGCAATCACACCTTCTGGGCTATATCCTAATGTGAAAAAATGTCATCTTTTTACGTAAGGCAAAAATGCATCCTTGTTGATATTCAAATTGGTCTTCCAAACACTTTTTAACCATGTGCACATTAAGATTTCTGTTAGGGTTGTCCAGTAGTAATGGGAGGATCAGATGTTATAATGACATTGCAGGTCCCTTGTAGTATTTACAGCATAAATTTCACATCCCTATTTAAGTGGTGGATATAAAAACAGATACCACTTATCCTTCCTCTGTTTGCTTTGTCCGTATCTATGAAGGGCAATATGATAAAAATCTGGTAGAAGCTTGGATTACTCTGCATTCATAGACAAGTGTCTTTTTCTCCAACAAACCTCTCTGTTCAGAATAAGATCCTTCTGCAGAGTTTAAACAGGGCAAGTTTTTGATCAGTTGAACTTAAAATTATTATTTTATAGAAACTGTTGGAAGAAGCCAAAGATGTGCTGTCTGACTGGTTGGATACAAAACTTGGCAGCCAAGTGACTGACAATTCCATATTCTCAAAACTCCCCAAATTCTGGGAAGGGGAGTTTCATAAAGACATGGAGGCGCTCAATGTAAGTAACAAACTGTATTCTTTTGTACAAGCGTGTGTGTCGTGCTCATAATACCCAGAATACAATCTAGCTCCTTTATAGCTTTCAAGAACCTCATATTTCAGCCTTATTGATAAAGTATTTCTTTAATGTAAATAAATTGCTATTAAATTAGCATCTATTGTGTTTCCATCCCAACAATCTTAAATCCATTGTACACCTTACCAGCGCCAATTAACTGATGATCAAGTTTGACTCATGAACTTTGTCCTTTCCCCTTGGTGTGACCTAGGCCTGTAATCATACACTGAGCCAGAAGTTTGAGGAGTCGTCTTTAGCTGCACGAAAGCGCCCTGCCAGCCTTGGCGTTTAGACTGGCTGCTTATCAGTCTTCATCCCTTAAGAAATTATATGAAGATAACAATCAAGGACAGACTTGTCTTTTACAAATGAAATGCCCTGTCATATCTAGGGGTTCAGATCAGTGAATGTTTATTTATTTGCCTGCAGATCAGAAGAGCTGACATCTGGTGCAGTCGTTTGTTGTTAGTGTCACCTTAAAGTCTAAGGGAAAAACTGGCCAGAGCAAGTTGTTTCAGAGCAGAAAGCTGGAAATAGGAGTCTTAGATTCTACTACGACTTAATTTTGAGCCAATTTTTAACTTATGTACAATATGTATATTTAGCGCATAATATGCATATGTGTAAATATTTTATATAAATGTAAAAAATAAACATAGAAACTACAGAAGTTTACTTTTTATCTATAGGTTTTACCTCCAGATGTTTTAACACGGGTTAGTGAATATGTGCCAGAAATTGTGGACTTTGTGAAAAAGATTGTGGATAATGGTTATGGGTAAGTTTGCTACTGGATGCTTTTGTTGTGAATTTATACTGTATCATGGCTAGAATGACTGCTTTCATCATTTAGCTGTTTTCGATGTTTTCATATGCAATAGTAGTCTTGTCCAGAAGCAGTGTTTCACCAAATAAAGAAATGTCAGGTTCCTTTGCAAAAGACTTATTATTTCTCACCTGATAAAAATGTGCTCTTCTATGCTACTCCTCATGTCTTACAAAGAGGGAAGCTAGATTATTAAATTCATAGTTTGAAATCCTCATTTGTTAAAATAAATAGTTAGTCTCATCCACTTGAACTATATTTGTCTCCTGGCCTTCTGCAAGTAGTTTCAAAAACAGATGACTGAGTAGATGGCTATAGGAAAAAAAAAAGGGTCACAAACTGTTTTCCTGTTATTGTCCAGTATTTGTGAAAATTGAGCTGATACTTTAGAAGTTCCCAAGTATTATGACGGATTCCTGTCTGAAATTGTTCAGTTCTCTTTCGTTTAGTAGCTTCAATTTTTCAACACATATGCATTTTTTTATTGGGGGGGGGGGGCAAACAAGGCAAACCTGTGGTCCAGACTGCCATAATTTCTCTTGTACGTTCTTCCTTTAAACCTGCATTTTAAAATTTTCTTTAAAAAGGTGGGGGTGAGGATGACACACAAGGCAAAGTACACTGTTCAAAATTGTTTGCAGTGAATTATCTGCATTCCTGGTGGTCCTGAAACACCTTTGTGTCAGTCAGACAAAATTAGCAAAGTGAAGGACAAAATGGACTGTTAATTTGCAAAATATTAAAAGGAACCAGAAGTGTAGATACTTACACTCTTGGGACTGTTATCTGATGTATCACCCCTTAGAGTTTAACAAAATGTTAGTTGTTTACCATTTTTCTTTTTTTTTTTTTGACTTCTAGTGATTTATGGTAAGGCCTTAAAACTGAGGCTCATCAAAGTCATCTTGGCAATACTGAGTAGTACCATGCTGTATGGGGTTTCACTAGAGAACTTAAGTTTAAGACAATGATTTGGGAGGATAAAATTCACTTAAGTCTTGGTAGAAAGTTATCTGAATAATGCTCTTTAACTTTTCAGGTACGTGTCCAATGGATCTGTATACTTTGATACTGTGAAGTTTGATTCCAGTAAAAAACACTCCTATGCTAAGTTGGTTCCTGAAGCTGTAGGTGATCAAAAGGCTCTTCAAGAGGGTGAAGGTAAAAAGGAGAAATAACATTTACTGAAGAAACTGATGATGTGTTGATCTCTTCAGTTGATTTTGCTGGCATTTGGATTAAAGTTGGACAGAGTCGAATGGTTTACCAGCTGCATTTCCTTTATCAATAAATTTATTTTCCAAAGTTTGCAGCTTCGCCAGCACTTTCCTGAAAGTTTTTAATTTGAAAATACTAAGAAATATTATTTATTCTCGTATGGTTTGGGGTTGGATTTTTTTCTTTGCTTCTTTGGGTTTTTTTTTTTAAGCAGAGTTGTGAATAGCTTGGTCATTTGACTGTAGGTCAGTTTCTTGGATGTTCATCTCGTTTTAAGTATGAGGAGCAAAGACTAAAAGTTGGATCTTCCACATACCAGGTGAAAGCTCTCCACACCAGGCTATGGTTAGTTCATGACAAATATTTGGGTTTTGCTTTCCTACAGAGAAGGTGTTTTTGTTTGTAAACCTTATTGTGTTGAACTAAATCAAAATATAGATTTATGTGAGTCAAGCTGCAGCAGAGGAGTAGCTTAAAATGCTTCATAAACCACACTCACTAATTGTCTGCTTCTAAGGTTGTATAGTTTTAATAACAAATCATACACAAAGTCCATCAGAAGAATATTAAAAGGTTTTTATATAACACTTATGCTAGGTGAAACTAGCAATATTTGAGAGATGCAGCTTAAATCTTCTATATCCACCTGAAATAAAAGGTGCTTGCTTAAACAACCATCTTTGGTAACATGAATTTATCATTTCCACCACATCGCCAGTCACTTTTGTTGAATTGCCTCCTTTTGCAATTAGGAACAATTCTGAGTGAGTACTGTAACTAACCAAGAATATGCATATGTCACGTTGTTGCTTGTCTGCTTAGCTAGTTTGACTCATTTGTAGTGATTGTCCTTACCCTGACAGATAACGTAATTTTGGCTATTATAGTCAAGAATAATTGCATCTTTCAAAGCTTAGCATTCGTGTAAATTAAAGTATTGTAACTTTTCTGTTCAAAGTGCATAATGTTAGATATTTCAAACCATTGAGATTGCAGGTATTTCAAACTGTACATCAAAATTACTTGAGAAGTTTAACCTTGACAATTTTGTCTTTAATCTGTCTTGTATTCTTCTGCAGTAGGCAATATAGTTTACCACTTTTAGTGTTGGACTGTGAGAAATTGTCAATTCCTTGTGTTTTAAAGATGTTATAATGAGTATGCTACCCAAGTGATCGTAAGGAGCTAACAGCAAATAATGCATAACATGTGTGATGTTAACAAAACAGTAAACATGGCTATTGTACAAGTACTCTGTGCAGCAGCTGAGATTAGTGTTAGAAGAAATACCATATGATCGTGTAGTGTGTGCCGATTAAGACAATCCTAGTCTTAATGTGTATCGTTCTAACTTGAGTTAACTGATTCTGCAGTCTTGCTTGTCTGTGAGCATAGGACGGTTTGTGTATTTCTTGTTCTGTAACTTCTGTACTAGAATTGTGCCTGCAGAGAGAATGTAGAGGAATCTCATGTCAAAACTTAGAAAGCAGTGAAGTTGATGCTGGTTGTCAGGTTTTCCTGTTAACCAAACATTAATGGAAACTCAAAAAAACCATCAGAGTTAATGATGAGGAATTTTGAAGGTCGAGTGCTTTTTCCTTTCTTTTTTGTTTCTTCTTTTGGTTTATTTCACTTGATGTGAGGTACAAAGGCCAAATATCAATAGTGCTGGTGTTTAAATAAAATATATATATTTACATTTCATCTTTTGAAAGGTGACCTGAGCATCTCAGCTGATCGTTTAAGTGAAAAGCGTTCTCCAAATGATTTTGCTTTGTGGAAATGCTCCAAGCCAGGAGAGCCCTCATGGGACTCTCCATGGGGAAAGGTAAGGACAGTATAATTGGGAATTAGATTGTCTATACCTTATTAAGCAGCATATTTTATGATACACGAATGCTTTGTATCACCTCAGATTAATGATGTCTAGATTATGGAGATCTTGTATTCAATAGTAGATTCTGTTGCTGTGTTTATTTAATAACTTAGAATGTATGCCAGTTTGTCTGTTTGACACTTCTTGGCTGTTCTGTTACTGTTCATTTGTCTTCTATTTACTGTGTTATCTGCAATAACTTCTGTACCCCTTTTTTTTTTTAATATGATTTGTTGAATTTTAAAAAGTATAATGAGCAGGATAATCAAAGCATCACAGATGTATATGCCATGTTTGATCTTTAAATGCAACGTACTTTTATGAAGTTGAGACTGAAAATTTTTTTTTTTGGTAACTCTGTATCTCCTTTCCTCCTGTCTCATTTCCTCAGGTGTGTAGCTGCTTAGGGACAGACTATAAGGGAATGAAACATAGATATGAGAGGTAGACAATTAATGACTAATCAAGTAGTGTCTTTTTCTTGAACAGGGGCGTCCAGGTTGGCACATTGAATGTTCTGCAATGGCTGGATCCATTCTAGGAGAGTCAATGGATATTCATGGAGGAGGGTTTGATCTCCGATTTCCCCACCATGACAATGAACTGGCACAGTCTGAGGTGAATGGGTGTTTTGTATAAGCACAACATCTTGTTCTCAGGATTTTATTCTCAAATTATCCTACTCTATGGGATGTATGTAAACAGTGCTGGGTTTTTTTTTATTTTTGTTTGTTTGTTTTCTTGCTGCAGGCATACTTTAAAAATGATCACTGGGTTCGGTATTTTTTGCATACTGGCCACTTAACAATTGCAGGCTGTAAAATGTCCAAATCTTTGAAGAATTTCATTACCATAAAAGATGCACTGAAGAAACATACAGGTAAAATTAGTTTGAATGCTTTTGATGTACTTCAAGTGGTGACTGCTGTAATTTTGTTATTAGGCACATAATGGATTTTCAGAAAATTACTAACTTCAGATGTCTTACTTCTTCACTAGTTTTCAAACAGCCTCCTTGTCCTTCTGTTCCTTGTTGGCTTTATCTGTACAGATAGTAGCGTTCTTGCTTTTTGGGAGGATATATCAATAGCAAGAATATTAAAAATTATGCTCTTAACCACTACAGTATCAGAGGCTATAAAAATGCTTTAGATTATGATTATTTTCCCTGTTTATTTTGAAACTTCTTACAGCACGACAATTACGGTTGGCTTTCCTCATGCACTCTTGGAAGGATACACTGGATTATTCAAATAATACCATGGAGTCAGCTATTCAGTATGAGAAGTTTATGAATGTAAGTTTTCTATTCCTTCTCCAGTTCTCCAAGGTTTGTGTTTATATGTTTTTCAAGGAATAGAAGCCAAGGACATAAAGGCCTTATCTGCAGACCCAGTTTGCCTTCTGAATTCATCAAGTGGAATCTCGTAGTATTTGTTTAGCTACCATTGAACATTGCAGTAATGTAAGATCCGCAGATAGCTACGTTTCTCTGCAGCTGGGTGTTCTCTTCAAGTTTTGACATCTATAATCAGCTTGGAACTTACATGCAAGATAAGTTTTTCAGTTCAGCTTGCTTATAAGGACTCAGTCCAACAGACACTCTCATAACATGTCGATCAGATCAGACTCTACACATATTAGCCAAAGCGAACGAGGGAGTATCATTCCTACCTTGTCTCCTCACCACATACACGGAGCATTTCCCTCTATGTCTTGTGGGCATACATAAGCATGGTTTCTTTCCCTGCTTGGTTTGGGGCTGTGATTTTGAATCCTCATTTCCCACAAGGAGGTTTTTCAGCATTTTGAGATAGTCAATCTTGATCTCTTCAGCTGAAGCTATTCTTTTTATGTAAAATGTTTGACTTGGGCCACAGAGTAAATCAAAATGTGTTTTCACCAAGTGGATGCCCACATAAAATAGACTGTTGCTATAAAACCATTTTCATTCTTCAGCTTCCACTGCTAGCAACATAATTAAAAATTTGCTGTAAGAACTCTTGCCTAAACTTCTTTAAATCGTATTATATTTGAGCAGCTTGCTGTTAAGAGTATCATAGTGTATCATGCAGTGGTAGAGCCAAGAGATACAGCTGAATTACAGTCCAGCTGTGGGGTTGGAATTAGATGATCTTTAAGGTCCTTTCCAAGTCAAACCATTCTAAGATACTATGGTAACTGATTTACAAAGTTGTGCACATGTGTGGGTTTCCGTGTTTTAACAGACACTCAGCAGATGCTGACTGAAACAGTGCTGAAACCGTGAACTTCAGGAGGCTGATTGAGAAATAGTGCCTTTTCATAGTATGTATTTGTTGTGCCTAATTTAAATTGATCTTTAGCTCTATTTTTCTTTTACAGGAGTTCTTTTTAAATGTGAAGGATATTCTTCGAGCTCCCACTGATGTGACAGGCCAGTTTCAGAAATGGGAAAATCAGGAAGCAGAGCTGAACAAAAAGTGAGTGAAGCACTCCTGCTTTTCTGTGAATAGTGATTGTGTAGCTACTTGTTAATTTTATTCTCCTTGCAAAATTATTCCCGTGTATTTATTTATAAGTCTGTAGCATTTCCACTGAGTACCCCAGCTCTGTACAAGCTTTTGAATTTAATCTTGCAACAGCTTTATGAAGTATAGATGAAACTGTTCATTTCTCTTTTGTTCATGTTAAGTACATTGGTGTCTCTCATGTCCCTGTTTGTGAAGGGAAGGAGAACTTTTTTGTTAAGATAGCTGTCATTTTCATCACTACTTAAAATGCTGTCCTTCTGTCTGAGAAGCAGGTGATAATTTACAGTGGTTACAACTGGAAAATAGTATTTCACACGTTTCAAAGTACAATGAATAAACTGAGACAAATAGAAATTAACTGACCTGACTAAAAGTACAAAAGATCAGATTACCAGTGTTTGAAAATGCGTTACTGAGATAGACAGTGATATCAATGTTAGTCTTTCATTTTTATGATAAAATTACATTATTTTTTGTAATACAAGTAGCTTCCTATGTGACTTCTGTTATGAATAAAATTCAGAATAGAAGCATCTTATGTTGCTGTACTAAAATTGTTCCAAATTTATTTCACTAGTGTGCACAGAGGTTTTGACCACTGAAGGACCAAGTGCAGATGCTTCTGTTTAGTCATGTCCTCTGAAAATTTTACCTTCAAGTTGAAGTTGATAGAGATAACACTGTCTTAAAAAATGAGGGAAGATAGTAAGTAATAGAGAGGTCAAAAGGAAGGGACAAGGGAGTGGCAGGAACAGAAGATATACTTAGTGGGCATTTGGTTTTGTTTCCTTTCTGTACCGCTTCGCTCTTTTCTCTGGAAAAATTATGTTTGAAACAATAGTACCTCTTGCGTGATGATATGTAATACACTGTATTGCTACACCTATTCATGAACATTACGAAGGTTTCCATTATTTTATTATTAAAAGGTTATCTGCTTGTAGCAGCTTCACAATGGTTCACTTTGTGGTAAGTTGACTTTGAAATTGATGCTCTTTGCCAGAAAGATACTAAACAGATTACTTCAGTGGTACATAGGGATAGGATACTACAAAAAAGGAAAAAAACAAAGTAGTAAGCACAAGAAGGCAGTGAATAAGCAATTTATACTGGGTTTAAAAACTGGTATGAAAAGGTCAGTTGCTGAAAAAGTGTTAGATGTAACTTGTTTGGGTGGTTTTTGCCAATTATATTATCCTACCTGCAGTTTTCTGATGATTTTTTTTTCTTGCTCTGCTCTTCCTTCAAATTGAAACTATGATCAACAAAATATTATCGCAGTTTTAGGTCCCCTTACTTTTCTAACAGAAGTTCATCAGAGTAGATTGCAGATACTTCTGACATCAACAATAAAAAAAATTTTTTCTTCTTAGTTTTTATGACAAGAAGGCAGCAATTCATGAAGCACTGTGTGACAATATTGACACTCGCTCTGTCTTAGAAGAAATGCGTTCTTTAGTCAGTCAGAGTAACTCCTATATTGCTGCAAAGAAATCTTCCAGACAAATGCCAAACAGACTTCTTTTAGAAAACATCGGTTCCTATCTCACTCAAATGCTAAAGGTATGTAATAGCAAGTAGTAGTGTTGCTATTGCACTGTGCAATTATAGAACTGTTGTATTTTTCAAATATGCAAGGATCTGTACAGTCTTTGTTCAAATCTTGTAGGAGACCAGAGATGTTCCATGCACACCACAAACTAAACAACCACAAATTGCAGAGTGTGCTGCAGGAGGAACAATTTGGAGTTATGTTTGCGTTATATTATAATTCCAGTTAATGTTTTGTTGAATAGTGGAGAGCCCCTGATATGCAAGGAAAATTGGACAGTCAGAATATAAAATTTGATGGCTTTAAAGCTAAATCTGAAAGCCAGTGCTTAGTGTACTTTAGCAGTTAAAAACTAAAAAAACTTATAAGAGCAGTGAATTGTGGGTTAAAAGAGAGACAAATGGCTTCAAAACCCCAGTATGTTTGATTTTGCTCAGTTTTCACACACGTGTGATTTGATATATGTAAGCGTTTCTTTTTTTTTTTCCTTTGTTCTTTCCTTGACCAGATTTTTGGTGCCATAGAAAGTGATGATGCACTTGGTTTTCCTGTTGGAGGGAAGAGTCAAAACATAAATGTAAGTGAAGGGTAAAGTACACTTTACAAAATTACTCTGTGTCCTTTGAAAGCTTAGGTTAAATTGTTTGTTACTGATATGGAGCTGAATTACAGTCTTTCCACTTCTGACATTTGAATCTGAAGTAGTTAATTGGCCTAGGGAGCAGGATTTTTCTTTCATGAGAGCTTGGGTTTTGCATAGGTTTGTTTGACTTAATGATAGACAAATTGTATAGAAACCAAGGAAAGAATTACCTTGTCTCTGAATGATGAGTCTGTTTAAGAAACCACATGTTAACTACAGACAACACATGCTACAGTTTGAAGACTCATTACAAGTATTTATATGTTAAGTAGTTTCAAAAATATAATTATACTGATTAAACTTCTTTGTGGTACACCAAAAACTAGCCTGGAGCCAGCTGGAGTTTTATCCGCATTTCAATCTCTTTTTCTGATCTCGTTTGTAGCCACAGTTTTTATTTGGGTTTCAAAGGCTGTTTTGCTTTGGTCAGCCACCAGTTCCACTGTGATGCAGAATTTTTCTGGAAACACTTTGGAGATAACTGAAGACAGTGCTGTGGGCTCTGTAATAGCAGTAATGTTTCATGGTGTCGGCAAGAGAAACAACTCTATATGAAAGACTATCAACCTTGCTCTCTTTCTTCATGCAGAAAATTTGACATGAGCAAATTGGTGCTGGTTTTCAAGTATTTCTCTGCATTCAAAGGTGTTACCATATTTTTCTGTTCCTGTTTTGAAGGAAGAGTTAAAACATTTGTAGTGTAACAAAAAAAAGGTAATCTTTTTGATCATCAAAGGGAAAGGAAAGCTTGCTTGTGGTTGGAGCATGTGCATCTGATAATTGCCCATGCAAATACTTACACTACTGAGCTGTGAAAATCTACAGTAATAATGTAACAAAGGTAAAAAGGGAAGATGCTCAGTCTTCTATACCAAACCCCATCAAGAGAGAATTTTAGTTTAGCTCAGAATTATTTTGAATTACAGAAGAATGACAACACCTCAACACTTACCTTTTTTAGCAGAAAATTAAATTTATATTTAGCACTTCATTCAGGCAGTCTTTACAACAGATGAGCTTTATGGAAGGATTGGCAACAGCTTGGAACAAGAAGCTAAGACCTCTCACTCCTTTAAAGTAATGTTGCCATGGGTTAGTAGAGTCAGGAGAGTCTTGTGCAGAAAGAACCTTGTGCTAACATCTGCCAGACAGAGGTTTCTTCGTAGGAAGAAACTTTATCACCTAAGACATTACTAGTTTTAAGCATTCTAATATAAAGATGTATAATATCAAAAATGTTTTGGCTACTTTATTAAATATTATATTGTCTTTCAGTCTTCCATGCAGATACTTACATTTCTTAGCAAAAATTACAGAGTGAACATTCAAGGTTGGAAACCTTCTTATTAATTACAGAAGGCTGTGAATCAGATATATGGTTTCTCTGCCTAAATTGAAGATGAAGGAACCAGTAGAGTCATTATCTCAAAAAAAGGCATAATCATCTTCAAAAGCTCTGAAAGATCAATTAGCTTAATTATTGTGGTTCAGTAATTTACTTGAATGGGGACAGAAGAGATTTGAAGTCAGAAAACCTCACATTCAATAGTCTCATTGTCCAAATGGATTAAGCAGTGCTGTCAGGTTAGTTGTTCTGGAAATAAGAATCTTTCATCTTTAAATGTCTGATAAAGCGGTGACAGTGCATGCTTCCGTAACGCTGCTTTATTTGCATATTAAGATAGCGTCAGTATAGAGGGAGTAGTGGAGATTTGTAGTAGTGGCTTCCCAGAGCCTCTCTGCCATACTTGTCAGCACAAGTTCCAGTTCTGAAGCTGGAAGCCTAGTATTCACGTTTATGAAGAGTTTTAACAGTGCCCCCAGGTTCTTTCATATAGTTTGTTATGCTCTAGAAATGTCTATCTTTTCTGTTAGTGGCATAGAAATTTGTCATGGAGATGTAACAAATGGGAAAGACACATGGAAACAGTAGGGGAAACAAAGGTGTGCATTTTTTTTCCTCTCTTCCCCACCCTCCAAGGTAATAAAACTTTGTTTTTAAGCAGTCCTCTGTGTGCCTGACTACTTCTCCTGTAATTCTAGAAAAACCTTGACAGACAGCACCAATCTATTGTTTTTGTGATTTTTTTCACTGCTATTCAGTACTAGAGAGCAGGATTCTCGTGACATTTTCTTTGAGTTTTCATGACCAGCATTTACTTATATCTGAAATAACTCTCCAGTAAAGCCCTCCATACTCATTGAGGCGGAGGGAGTTGTGTGAGGAATACAGACAACTGCACTGTATTGGAAATTAATACAGTTAGCATAAGCTAACATCTGAGGTCTATGCTCTAAAGTAAAGGAGAGTAGTCCTAACATTAGTTTCAGCTGGTATTATGTCTGACAAGCAGCTGGACTTAAGTAAGACAACACAGAACGTAAAGGGGCAAATTCATCTGGGCGCCGTTTTCATCACTTAGCTGTACTGAAGCATAACCCTGCGGAACTGATGTATCTCTAATTAGAAGGAGGCAAAAATGGAACGGGGAGAGGTGGAATTTCTCAAGTTGGTTTTAGCGAAATTGGCAGCTAATGCAAATTATCATCTCCTCTTTGACATCAATAGAGCAATGACTTTTTTTTATTGATACAGATCTGCCGTGAGGGTAAAGTTCCATTCAACAGCATGTAAATGTGAAGTGAGGAAGTACATGTAGTATATCTAAATAATGATGAGCTAACTGTAGAATTAATTATCCCGCAGATTGAATCTACAGTGATGCCATACCTACAAGTCCTTTCTGAGTTCAGAGAAGGAGTACGACAAATTGCCAGAGAGAAGAAAGGTGAGTGTTCATTTTTTCCTATGTTGTTGCAAGTGAGACTCGGAGGTTGTGGGAATCAAACTGGGAGGATGGGCGATCCAGCTAATACAGGCTGTCTTTGCTTAGAGAATAAAAGTAAGGCATCATTAAATCAGAGTTGGTTTGAATATTTGCATCTCTGCTACCAATGTCTTTAATTTGGGAATCTTTTACATGCTGTTACATGAATTTTCTTATAATTTCTTAAAGAACCTAAAAGTTCTGGAATAATGAGGACTAGCTGTTGTTTCCCTAGATTAGGGCACTCCATGCCTTCTAGGTATAGAAGTACCCCCTAAGGAACTGGCATTCTCTTAGAAGTGTAGATTGCTACAGTGATACTGTCTGTGTTTAAATAGTAGATGTTCATTCTTATTTGTTAGCGTAGTTGGAGTCAGAGCTCCCATGATGGTAAATGAGTGTTCTCTTTGGTGAGTTCATTTGGGAGTCTAGTTATTTTGGGCACTTCTTTTTCCCCCCTGAAAATCTTTGATCACAAAATCATTAGGTTGGGAAAGATCCACAGGATCATCTAGTCCAACCGTTCCTATCAATCACTAAACCATGTCCCTCAGCATCTCATCCACCCTTCCTTTAAACACCTCCAGGGAAGGTGAGTCAACCACCTCCCTGGGCAGCGTGTCCCAGTGCCCAGTGACCCTTTCAGTGAAGAATTTTTTCCTTATGTCGAGCCTGAACGTCCCCTGGCAGAACTTGAGGCCATTCCCTGTTGTCCTGTCACTAGGGAGAAGAGGCCAGCACCCTCCACAACCTCCTTTCAGGTAGTTGTAGAAAGCAATAAGATCTCCCTTCAGCCTCCTCTTCTCCAGGCTAAACAACCCCAGCTCTCTCAGCCACTCCTCATAAGGCCTCACCAGCTTCGTTCCTCTTCTCTGGACTCGCTCTAGAGCCTCAACATCCTTCTTCTGGTGAGGGACCCAGAAATGACCCCAGGATTTGAGGAGCGGTCTCACCAGTGCCGAGTACAGAGGGAGAATAACCTCTGGACCTGCTGGTCACGCTGTTTCTGATACAAGCCAGGATGCCATTGGCCTTCTTGGCCACCTGGGCACACTGCTGGCTCATGTTCAATTGCTGTCAACCAACACCCCGGGTCTTTCTCCTCCTGGCAGCATTCTAGACAGACTTCTCCTAGTCTGTAGCTCTGCTTAAGGTTGTTGTGCCCCAAGTGCAGGACCTGGCATTTGGCCTTGTTAAACCTCATGCCATTGGACTCAGCCCAGCAGTCCAGCCTGTTCAGATCCCTTTGCAGAGCTTCCCTACCCTCCAGCAGATCAACACTTCCACCCAGTTTAGTGTCATCTGCAAACTTGCTAAGGGTGCGGTCCATGCCTTGATCATTGTGTGTGTGTTGGCAGAACTATATAGCATTGCAAAAATTGTTCTGTTAAGCCCTCTTTGATTTTACTGGCCAATTAGTTCCTAATGGAGCTCTTCATTTTGTGCTGTTCCCTGTGGAATTTTACATGTCTTCAATATGTACTTAATTGTTTTTTTCTTCAAACCTTTTTTACATTAAGATTTGTAGTTAAAAGCAAAATAGGGCATTTTAATATGTAAAATATACATAAATAACTTGCATATTATGTAGAATTATAAAATTTCTTGTAGAGTCTGGTTGATAACCTATTCTGCTGGCAAATAAACTGAACCCTAATTCTGCAAAGGTTTGATTTCTTCTAAGGGCTAAGTTTACCTTAAAATCAGAAAACTGTATTTGGTAATGTGACTGCTTAGCTATTACTGTCAAACTCCAATAGGCCTAATTGATGCTAAGAAATAGGCTGACTAATTCCAACAGGAAATATTGTCTATAATTTGAATTGATTCAAGAAATTTGTGTGTATATCCTCAGCCAAAAATGTGAACTTTATTCTTTCACTATTTAGTGTAAATACTCATTTTATTAGGCTTTTTTTTTTCCCCTTGCTTTCTGATAGTTGAGCTAAACTGATCCTCGCTCTTTATAGTGGAAGGGTTTAAACGTCGCAGGACTTCTTACAGATCTTTTTTAGAACATATGTAGTGCTAGATTGTTTACTGGCACTTGAGTTTCTTACTTGGGAGGTATTGACTTTTTTGCCTGAAATAAACTGGGCAGTAAGAAAAACCTGAGTCTTCTTGCTGTTTGATTGGGCTACAGAGGAGTTTTAGCACTCTGCAGTTTGACCCTTCATATTTGAAATATGGAAGCTGAGTGGTGGCAGTACCTGCACTGACATGCGACTGATCTGTGTCTGTCTTTTAAGTTCTTGCTTGCAGGAAGTGTTAAATTTACGATGAAAGTTGTTCTGATCAATGGCCGGGTATTTTGTCTCTGCATAGTTGTAAGTGAAAGGAGTTTCCCAGTCACAGCCTGATGCTGGCAGGATGGTATTAATTAACATGATATTTACTGCTTTAAGTATTCTTAAAGGTTAAATAAAATGTATGCGGCTTCTGTAAAACCTGCTGAGTAATACACATGTCCCCCGTACATGTGCATATAACTTAAAAAAAACATATCTGTAGTTACAAAACATTTCACAGAACAGCCATTTGTAAAACTGTGTTTTCCAGTTAGCATTCAAATATATTAATAAAATTAAGTCTCTGTTTTATAAGCTTATTTGTATGGAAACTGGAGACCTGCACTGATCACTTTTAGTCGAGTCTTGACTTAATTTGTGAATCTATCTAGCAATGATGGTAAACTGGAACAGGAAAACACTGTGCTTAGTGTACAAGGGAAGGAAATGCAGAAGACCTCTGCAAAAGACATTGGTGATTGGTTGGTCAGAGCATCTCTATATTGTATATTTCACTTGATTACTCAACCAACTGCAAAGACTCTGTATAGCTGTCTCTGCAAGGATGCACAGTGGAGTAGGTTTGTGCTCTGGTGTGGCCTGGAGGCTTGGGAAGACTTTTCATTAGCAACAAATTGTTATTCAGTTGTTCAGACAGGAGCACGTCTCTTCAGTTGTTGGTTACTTACCTCAGGACATCTGCTTAAATTGACTACCCTGTGGCAAAGGTGTTTATGGTTGAACTCTGTGTGCATGTGGGTGTTGGTGCCGTGTGGCATCTTGTTCTAAGCTGCTTCTAGGACACGGTGGGAAATCCTCTACCCTGTTATAACATATCATGGGTTGACAAGAATTGGGACAGACTTGATCACTGTAACCATGCCTGCTATTGTCTTTTTCTGCCAGTCTTGAAGGCCCCCTTTTCCTCCTCGTCACAGTGTTCCCATTTACAACAGCACAACATCGGTTTCACATCCTGAGACTCCTTGGCTTGAAATTCACAGAAAATGTGAAAAGAGGTCTGAGAAGTAGTCACAGTCCCAAAGTGTGTCTAGTTGCCAGGGTGTTCATGGACACTGGTGAGAAGGCACTATCCCACTGGTTTTCCAGTCACTGTCCGTAGTGAGGATGATGGCTTATGTCTTGGGGCAGCCCATAAACAACTCTGTACCCAATCCCTAAACATCTTTGCTCTGGAGGTACCACATGCAATGAGCAGGTACATTTCAGCCCTAAGAAGCTTGATGCTGGCTCATGTAGATGACAGAGGATTGATCAAACGATCTGGCCTTTCTTAAATAATACATACTTTCTTACACATTTCCCCTTATTCTATACCTTGATGGATTTCTTCCAATAACTTTTAATTATTCATTATTTTAGATAAATAAATGGTTTTATAACCAAACATGTTATTGAGTAGGCAGTACATATATCTGATACCTTCTTGATATGATATGTGCAATTCCTTTGCCTATGTTAAGGTCAACACCTTTTAATGCTAACAGTCAGTGAGGTAATTTTATCCCTTGTTTATCTTAATGGCTTAGAGTGTCATCAAACATGAATGCTGTTCCCTCTGTATAAGTGCTGTGGATCAAGAAAAATAATTATAGTTCACGGCAGACAGAAGGCTTTTATAAACTGCAGTGCTTTCCTGTACAAAGACAGCACTGTAGAATGCTACTGTGCAATGAAATAGAGTGCTGTTAAGTGAAATCGGGTGGCTGTTCCTTTTAATGCTGTTAGGGTATTTGGTGCTCAGCACTCTGAGACTCGGAGAGTTACAGAAGAGATGAAGGCTCAGGGATGGTACTTGTATCTATTGATACATGCAGTGTTCAGTACAATGTCTGGATGGTATCTTCCACTGCCAGAATTAATACCTTGGAGACCCCTATTACTTCCTAGGTTTAACCAGCTGAGAGTTGCTGAAGGGAGGACACTTTATTATAAACACATGTTATTGTCTAACCCAAGTATCTCGTTTGTCACACTTGGTGTTTCCTCCTAAATACAAAACTGTTTGTAAAAAAAAAGCCACTGAATTAAGTTCACAACAGTTAAACACTGGTCTTCTTGATGCATTCAGTTCCTCTTAACTGTTATGCTTCTTCTCAGCTGTTCAATTTCTCATCCAAGTAAATACCTTGTGTTAAGATTTATTTTCTTCTTAAGATCTGATCTTTAGCATCTATTTCAGATAAATTTTGAGTTACTAACTTATCAAAGAGCCTTTGATGACAGCAAATGGTTTTCAAGAAAAACAAATGTTTATGTGATTCTGTGAAATGTTAGTAGCAATGTCCTGATCACCATGCAAAAAGCCAGATCAAGATCCTCTGTTCTGGTGCAGCTAGCTTGCTTTTAAAAAAAACCAGCTTGGCCAGACTAGGTGATAAAGATAACTATCTGTAGGAACAGAGGATGTTCGGATAACAGTTGCTCTGACAAATGCATGCGTATTTACCAAACCACCAAAGTCTATCGAAGTCACTGTTAGAGGTAGCACATGATATGTTAACTTGTGATTTTTCCAAAATTAGGGTTCTTAACCCTTCTTATTGGGAATCCTGTGTCGTGTACCCTTCCACGATATTGTGGCAGAATTGTTGTGTTGTTTCTGAATTGCCTTGGATTTTCTTTGTGTTCCCTTCAGTGAGTGTTGGAAGAAATTTATGAATTTCAAGTCCATGCCAGGAAACATGCTGCTTCTCTGTGTGGATGGTGGCCGTTTCTTAACTGCATATAAATAACAGTGTAGCATGATATAAATATGGTGAAAGTATACTTTCACTTTACTAAAAGTATTTTTAATGCTCTGTAGTAACTGAAGTGCTGCAGCTGAGTGATGCTCTTCGAGATGACATCCTACCCGAACTTGGTGTTCGATTTGAAGATCATGAAGGTACCTAATTACATGTCTTGCAACTTTCAAAGAATCATAGAATCACCAGGTTTGAAGAGACCCACCTGATCATTGAATCCAACCATTCCCACCAATCTCTAAACCATGCCCCTCAGTACCTCATCCACATGTGCCTTAAACACCTCCAGGGAAGGTGAGTCAACCACCTCCCTGGGCAGCCTGTCCCAGTGCCCAATGGCCCTTTCAGTGAAGAATTTTTTCCTTATGTTGAGCCTGAACCTCCCCTGGTGGAGCTTGAGACCACTTCCTGTTGTCCTGTCCCCTGTCACTAGGGAGAAGAGGCCAGCTCCCTCCTCTCCACAACTTCCCCTCAGTAGTTGTAGAGAGCAATAAGGTCTCCCCTCAGCCTCCTCTTCTCCAGGCTGAACAACCCCAGCTCTCTCAGTTGCTCCTCGTAAGACTTGTCCTCCAGCCCCTTCACCAGCTTCGTTGTTTTTCTCTGGACTCGCTCCAGAGCGTCAACATCCTTCTTGTGGTGAGGGGCCCAGAAATGAACACAGGATTCAAGGTGCAGTCTCACCAGTGCCAAGTACAGAGGGAGAATAACCTTCCTGGACCTGCTGGTCACGCCCTTTCTGATACAAGCCAGGATGCCATTGGCCTTCTTGGCACCCTGGGCCACTGCTGGCTCATGTTCGTTTGGCTGTCAACTGTAGGTAGCTGTTTTTCTGAGCTTGCTATTCTTACAAGAAGTGGCAAAACAACCTGTCATGATTAAACCAAAATAATCCAGCAAACTAAAGGACTGCAAAGCATAGCACATTTCTGATGTAGGCATATGTATACTAGAACTGTGTACTGGAATATATGTATAGAATATTAAAATGTTCATTGCAATCTTTTTGATCTTTTTCTATAACTAATGTATGAGTAATTTCTTAGTCACTTTTGAATAGTTATTCAATTGTATTCACATTCAACTTGCAAAACGAAAACAGCTGTCATGGGGTAAATGCATTTATCTTTGACTATTCAAGCATTGGACACTCATTCATCTGTTTTTGCTTCTTTAGGACTTCCAACTGTGGTTAAATTAGTGGATAAGGACACGTTATTGAAAGAAAGAGAAGAAAAGAAAAAGGTTATTTTAAGCATTCTGTGTTTTTTAAATTTAAAGTAATGTGCAATCTGTGGATACTTTTACATTTCTTTGATAACTTGTAAGAAGAATCTTAGCAGACTAGCAGCAAGGAAAATAACGTAAGAGAATTGATACCAAAATTTGAGTGTGTTCAGAAAATGAATTTTTTAAACAACAGCTTCTTGATAATTTTGCTTGGGATCTAATGAGTACCTCTAAGTTTTTTTGTTCATTTGTTTAGGATCTTCATATAATTAAAGGATGTTTAGTATTGCATGCATACTGTCTTGTTTCTCTGGAAGAACAGTTCCAATGAGAAGTTAATTCAGACTTCTTTTGTCTGTAAAAATAGAGTTCACATTTTCCATAGAACTAGACTGTATTTATCTGATATATGAGAACAAAATGCACTGCCTAAATCTTAATGTAGTATGGATGAGTGCAGGGTGTGGGGGAAGAAGTCACATGTTACTATGTGATAGTAAGACTGTGTATGTAACTCACATGCAAATAATAAAATTCCATTATAAGTAGACATATTTGGAAAACTTTACAACATTTCTTCTTCCACGTAGATTTTTTTTAAATTTTTTTTTTAGAAAAGGGAGAAGTAAAATGTAGTTTCAGCCAATTCCAGCTGTTTCATCAAAAAGATGCTTGAGGACATTTTATGTATAGCTGCTGCATGGACCCTTAAAACAGTGTTTTATTCACTACTGGTAGAACCCCTGGAGAACATATAGGTCTCTCCTAAGCAAGTGCAAGATGAGATTTTAATTTTTTTTTGTTTTAGTTGGCTAAATTTGGAAAGTTGTTTCCCTGGGAACATGAAGAGATATAATTGCTTCTTGAGAAGATGTAAGATCTTCACAGTTTGAGGCAAGAGCTTAAAATATCAGCAAAATTTGGGGGTTTTTTAAAGTCAGGCTTTGTAGGTATTCTTTTATATAGATACACTTTGCATGTGGAATGCATTCTGAACAATTTAAACTGGTTCCACTGTGAATGAAAGCCAATGAAGTCAAAGTTGTACAGTGGGAAGTATCAGACAATCCTAATTATAACGTGTGGTGGTTTTGCTGCAGGTCATGCTGCCAGTTCTGTCTGTAATTAGGGGAGCTAGCTGGCTCAGATTCGTAGAAAACAACCAAATCAAGTAGTTAGTTACCTTTTACTCATTAATATTTCTTTTCATAGATTGAAGAAGAGAAAAAAAGGAAGAAAGAAGAAGCAGCCAGGAAAAAACAAGAACAGGAAGTAAGTGTTCAGATCATTTTTAATCTGGTTTTGGAGAGAAGTGTTAGCAGCAACAGTCATGTGCAGGAAACATTACATTAGGCCACAGGCTCTCTTCCTGGCCTTAACTGGGCCTCCACTTTTTTTTTTTTCCCCCTCTATAATTTCCTGCTGAGAATTACTTTGGCTTGCAGTTTGGATTTGAATATTCAGCCATTATCATAGAGAAGCCGTCTTTGAAGACACAACAAAAGGCTGCAGAAGCTTCTTAGAACTTGTAGCACGTACTTCAGTCTATAGACAGTATTAATTACCAAAGTAGTATCTTACATGCCTGTTAAAGAAGATTTTGCTTGTGTCATTTATTGGGTTTTTTTCCCTTTCCTGTGTTGTAGGTATGTGTGAAAACATTTTTTTCTTTTTAAGAATCCACCTGTTTCCTGTGATTGAACTCTGAAACGTAGTGTTTTGTAAAAACACATTTTATCTCTACAGTTGGAGTTGAAGTAGCTTAATTGTTTTAGGCTTTAGAAGAGTAGACAGACTGAGGAGATGAGCTCATAAAAAGAAAAGGTTGTTTGCCATGCTGATGACTAGCAGTACGAAAAATGCATTCCTGAATTAAAAGAGAAAGTTAACTGTTAGAGAGCATCGTGTACAGAGAGAAAAATGGATAAATAGCATTTATCATCCACAAATTTAAGGTAGCTTTTTGCATTTTTTTTTCAGAAAGATGATTCCCTTGCATTGGCATAAATTACTTGGAAAGGATTCTGAGATGTGCCTTTTTTTACACATAAGTGAAAGTTCATTTTATTTTCAGTGCAATTACTTGCATTCTGATCCTGCTGTGACCTGCACAGAAACCTGTGCTTGGCTTGTCAGCAGGAAACTGTTGAGAAAGATGGTTCCCTTTGCAGTGAGTTAATTGCTGAATATTCTTGATTCATAGGAACTCTTTACTTTGTGTTTACACTTTAAACACTAAGGAATCAGATTAGCAAAAATCAGATGTAAGTTTTGGAGTATATAAGTGAGTTGAGTTTCCACAATGCATCTGTTTTATTAAGTGCTTCTCTACACATTTAAAACATATATTTCCCCCTCAGATAAGCACAGCTAAGACTTCTTGAGTTGTTCCTTACTGAAAGTTTCTTTTCACACGATAAACAATCATGAATTAAACCGTCTTTGATTATAGTCTACTTTTCCTTTTGCATATGTGACAGATTGTCAGTAATCTAATGCAGTTAATGAATGTTTTTTGTATTACAGGCAGCAAAACTGGCAAAAATGAAGATCCCACCACATGAAATGTTTAAATCAGAACATGACAAATATTCTGTGTTTGATGAACATGTAAGAAACTCCTTTAACAGGGTCTGGTTTTCCTTACCCAGTTGTACATGCTCAATTGTATGTGTATGTAGCTGATCTTATTCTAGAACCTCCACATCAGCACTATTAATGTAATGGGAAGAGGAAAGGAGAGAAAGAAAAGGCAATATATTTTACTGCACATCCCTTGCATTTGGGGAGCAAGGCGCTCTGTTAGCCATTATTTCAAGGGTATTTTCATTGTACGTTGGTCTCCTTTGGCTCCTCTTACTGCAAAGCAAAATCCCCTGTAGATACGACAGGAACATGTGTGATGTGTGTTCACAGATTTATTACCCTGATGTCAGGCAAGGAATTCACTTGTGAGTACAAACTCCCCAACTCTGCCAGAACTGATGGAGACAGTTTTGGTTTTCTTTTTTCTTTTAAGGAGGCCCTGTTCTTCCTTTTTTGGTTCTGCCCACTGTTTTGCTCTCTCCTGGCAAAGAGTCTTTGAAGGGGCTGTGAGGATAACTTTGCTCTTGACTACTCCCCTCGTGGATAAAAGATGTTTCTTGGGAATCATAAAGCACTGTTTTGTCAGCACTTCATCTGGGACATTTATCCTGGTTCTGCCTGTCCTTTTCACGCTTGCAAATTCAGGCCCTGGGGGCAAGTAAGGATGAAGAGTATGAATACTGGAAAACAGCCCTGCAAGCCAAGGAGAATATCCATGAAAGTTCTCATCATAATTTCTCCACAAATCTACTGCTTTTGCTCTAAGCCTTTGATTCAGTATGCTACTATGATTAAAAATGGTCCCTTGACCTGCTGTTTAGAGATCATTATTCTCTTTACTATAACCATGTAGAAGTTAGTTCTCTAAGCTTCCCTTACCTAGTACATGGCAGAAAATAAGTAAAACCTTTGCCCCTTAGTTAACTAAGAAGGGAACATACACAAATAGTCAGTTAGTTGTCAGACTTCTAGGTCACTAAAATTAGCTAAAATGCACCCCATCCTGACAGCTTGTCATTATGATGTCATCCCCCTATCTTATTAAAACACTGCTCCATATGGAGAAAAATGAGTACAAGAACTGATCTCAATTATTGTTTGTCTTTTTTATTTTTTTTAAATATTCTAGGGATTTCCCACCCATGATACAGAAGGCAAAGAACTCAGCAAAGGACTAATTAAGAAGCTAAAGAAACTTTATGAAACCCAAGAAAAGCTATACAAGGAATATCTACAAATGGTTCAGAATGGAAGTATAAATTGAAAACAGGACTTTTTTTTTTTTTTAGAAGGCGAGTGCTGGGTCACCATTGAAGAAGTGAGCAAGTACTGATGCTCAAGTTTGTTTACACTTTCTACTATGTGCAAAAAAATCCTGTTTACGTGGATTAATAATGTCATCTGGAAAGTCAATAAAAAATCCATTCTTAAAGCCAAACTGTAAGAAGTTTCTTCACAACTACAGTAGCAGGTTGAATGGTTGCCAGTTCTGTTTGGGAAGGTACTGCTCAGTCAGCAAATCCACATAAGGATTCTTGTTTATTATAGCTGTCCAGGCTGTGGTTTATTTGTCCTGCATACTGATCTCTATCTAAAACCCACTGTAGCTTGCATTCTGGAATATGTCACAGTCAGCAAAATTTACTACTAAATGGGAGCCGACTAATTTGTCCCACAGTAAGAACAGTATTTTCCAGATGACTTCAGTGTCTTAACATAAGCAGGAAAAACTGGGTAGTTCCGCTATGATACTGTAGCTGCTGTTATTAAAAACTCTCATAACTATACCCAGAGCACTTCACATAGTAGAAGCTAACAGCCCCTTGGTTGCAAAAGGGAACAGGTCATCATCTTTGCTCAACCTCCAGTTGCAATCAAGTGTGTAATTACAAGGCATTGAACATACAGGTGGGAAAGACATGAAGGTCTAATGGCAGAGGGTAGTGTGTTCTTGGAGCTATCCCTCTAAGGAAACAGGAGTGCTCCCAAAATGTCTGATTGTTTTGTACCTAAATACCTGTTCAGTGCCAAGGAGAATTAATAGAGGGTTTCTAATTGAGATACGGCTTGTGGACTGGATTGCAATTAGGCAATACAGCTATACAGTGCTTGTTATTCATGACTGATGTTTTTCACATGACAATTTAACCCTGAGTTAATGATCTTTCTGATGTAATGTGGTTGCCTAATGATGCATTTCACTGGCAGGAGCTACTAAATGAATTAAAGTTCATGAAATCCTGAAATATATCTCACCTGCTTCACAATTGCTTATAACAGCTAAGCATCCAGTATGCAGAAATACATTCATCCAGTATTCTTAAGCCTCAAGGTGACCTGCAGAAGGTCATACTGCGACACGTCTGTTCTCTCAGCTCTTAAGTTCATGATATGACCATAAGACCATGTTCCTTTCCTTAATTAAGAGTTAAAACATCTTTGCTTTATATTTTTATATTTATATTCCTCTTTCTGAGGAACATAGTTTGAGTAACAGAAAGGCCTATTAGGTGTTTTTTCCTAGTTTGCCTGTATTCGCCTTTGAAAATGTACGTAATGTGAAGGTTGCTAAAGCAGATGCATTTTCTATGCAGAAAATAAAATCTGTTGTAAAGTAGAAGTTATACGTGACCTTTGTGTAGTGGGAAGAATATAGAGCTTGTCTTTATTCCACGACTATCTTGTTGAAATGTGGGTTAAGGTGCTTTTTCCTTTAGCCTGCTATTACTAATTCAGTTCATTTTGTATTAAGTGTATGATTATTCTAATTGCTAATGAATTGCATAAATGCATGTTTAAACTGCACAGTGGTACTTAAAATGGCCAGCCACAGTCACAAGAGCAACTTCATCATCCCTTGGTCTGTGAACAGAAGAGGATCAGTTGCATTTTTGCACCATTTTGGATTCTAACCCCTTCTGACATTTTCAGTCCAGTGTTTTCTTCCCAGCATGCTCTCCCAAGACGCATGTGCACTCAGGATATACATGAAGCCATGAGATGTGCCTAGACTACAGATCCAACAAGATCAGATTCTCCAACTCCAAACTCCCTGCAGTCCTAGACAGACTCCAGGGCGAGTTCTGTACGCTTCACTAGGAACTCTAGACTTCTTGAATGATTTCTAACCACAGCGTAGATTTAACATTCCTGAAAGTGAACTGCTTCTGAAGTTGCTACTTGATATCAAATAGTGACAGTAATTTGCTTACAGAAATCATTTTTTTCAGTAATCTGAGTTAGGACTTGCTTAAAGCTAGTTTGTATGTAACTATGGAGAAGATGCTATTAATCCATCACTGTCCTGGATTCTAGCTTCCTTATAACATCTCCATGATATCATCCTGGCTTCCCCATCCCCTCCTGCTGTTTTTAGTAGAACCTCATTCACTTCTGTGGTTTATCTACTCTACCAATGTAGAAGAATTCTAAACAAAGAGTGCTTTTCCCTTCCAAAATGCCTCATTTTGTTTCTGGGACAACTCTCCTTGCATAAGTCTTAGGAGCATTTCAGATGCGCTTTCTCCAAGTATATCTTCCATTTTTTCTGTATGCTTCCCACGTGTATACAATGCTTCCTCCCTCAATATTCTTTTAAAATTCAGGGTTAGTCATGTCAGATAAGGGTCTCTGCTCTGTTTGCTGCCCCATTCAGGTCTTGTTCTACCTTCAAAAAGATTTAGTTCATACTTGTCATTTATGTATTTTGATTGTCACTTTGATTGTTTTAAGCTTAAGATGATTCAGAAGAACATTTATCCAAAACATCTCTGCTCCAGCATAACAGCATTCCTGTCCTTGATTTATCTTTGAACACAAACAAAAGTTTCCTAAAGTCAATGGGATTATTTTCATAGACTTCATAAGGTTCAGAGCCTTTGAAATCCTCTCCAGGCTCACCTTGTGTCTTGGATGATCGTTGTTCTTTTCATGCAGCTATTTATTCTGTCCTGCTTTTTATAGTGCTTTCCTATCTAGTTCATGAACTTATCATAGACTCATAGAATAGTTAGGGTTGGAAGGGACCTTAAACATTGTCTAGTTCCAACCCCCCCCGCCATGTCCCACTAGATTTTTTTGAGCAAGACTGTCGCTGGGCTTCTCCAGCAATAAAGCCCTCAAAACTTTCCCATACATGAACTTCCCTTCCCATACTTGAACTGGTCTTCCAGTTACAATTTTCCGATTTGCTTCAGGTGTCCTTGGAAGCCTGAGGTAGCTGACAGACCTACGTGTTTTCTATTTAAAAAAAAACAACAAAAAACCCACACAAAAATTGGTAACTCCTCCTGTAAAAAGCTGCTAAAATATTTCACCTTGATACCCAAACACAAAGTTAATTCATCAGAGTTTTGCCCATATTTTGAGTTCCTTTTTTTTTTTCCGCAAAAGCAACACAATAAAAACAATGACCTTGGCAAAGAGTCAGAAAAAAAGACTTTATTTCCTAGGATTTGCAACAAAAAACAAGGTCCAGAGGTACTACAGATCAGTTAAATTTATACTCTCTGCATCCACAATTTAGCAAAAAAGATAAAGTATACATGCAGACCTGGTGAAGGAAACCTTGGTAGCAAACAGAGAATGCTGCTGCCAGGCTTGGATCACACTGTTTAAGATTACTTTTTTGGTGAAGGTGTGACAGTTGATCTGTGTAATCACTGAAACACACAGCTCAAACCTCTTCCCTGGCAATCCGTCAGGGTGGCACTTAAATGAATTCTACTGTACTCATTTTATGGGAATGACCTGGCAATAGAAAGAGAATGTATAACCATGGTCTGCATTCAGCATCTAAGTCACCTGTTTCAGGTAGGAAAAGGCAGAGGACAGGCTCCAGAGCAGTATTAATTTTTGTTTATTTCTAAATGTGCATGCATGAATACACATAATCAGAGAAGCCAGTCTGAAATGTGATTTTCTAAGCACTATGAAAATTAAAATTCCCTTTAAAAAATCTTGGCATTTTTTTTAATTTTAATTTTCTGGAACATAGAGCTCATGTTGCTCTGTACAGCATGGAGCTTTTAGTTTCCCACTTGTCAAAGAAGTTATTCAGAGATGGCAAGGTAAAAGTGTAGTGCTCCTGTTTTTAATTGCACCTTTGGCTGAAAGCCAAACTTGACAGCAGCAAATTCTGTTTCTGCCTTTTGCACTGAGTGTGCCTTTCAGCCTTTCTAATGTGAATATTCACTAAATGTGAATTCTAATGTGAGTTCTTCACTAAAAAGAACGAGTTCCTCCATTGCTCAGTTTGTTCAGATACAGGTAGAAAAATCTGTGAATTGTTTGTTCTTGTCTTGTTACCAGCAATCTTTTCAAAGACTTTAAACTAATGAGTGCCTAATTACATTTGTGATACTCTGACCTCTTTGTCCTCATATTTGTATTCACTGTCCACTATTCCAGGAAACCACTGATGCATTTTAAAATGTGCAAATAAGCAAATCTGCCATGTACAGTACCTACCTTAAGCTTTTTCTCCTATATTTTGAGCTAACATTTTCAGGTGGTGGGAGTTGTTGCACCAACTTCAGCTTCCTCTTTAATTAGGTAATTTTTGCCACACAAATATGGAAAGGAATTTTTACTCCTTTGTGGTTTTACAGGGTGCTTCCTATAACAGGACACTGTACCACATGCATCGTACTTAACATGTCTCCCAAGACAGAACAAATTAATTAAAAAGCACTAAGACTCCATTTAGCAATCATCTAAGTTCCTCCTCCCCCTCCAGAAAAAGTCATTGACAAACTAAGCCTTATCTCTCAAATTACATTGTGCATGTCTGGCAGCTCACTAAGTGAGAGTGGTTTCCATTAATACCCGGCTCAAGGGCAGAAGACACAGACATTTTAATGCTAGTTACAGATCTCAGCCTAAACTTTCTTTCCAGTGTCGATTGCCTCTGTTCAGTCTGCTGTAATCCCTTCTCTCAGTTTTGGCTCTCCAAGCTCTCTTCTGTGCTAGGTTGGGTGTTTAAATAAAGCCAGGGTGATTCAGCAAATATCTTTTTTGCAGCTCTCTGCAGGGTAGGAGCACCTGACAGCAAGATGACTCCACAGATTATGCTTTATCTAGTCCTAAAAGTCTACTACTGCTATGAGAGGTTAAACAACAGTCAACAAAAATTTCTCATTGATCATGGAATATGAATGCTGTTGGAGAGCGGCACTAATGATCTAAGGATGTAAAGTAATGTATGTTTATTTTGGTATACATCATTGGAGGAAGAGACAAATACTTCCACCTCTCTGGCCTGTTTCACAGCTTTAATAATTGGTGCAAAGAAACCAAATCTATTTCTACAAGACCATTCTAATTTTAATTCAGAATTTGCAGCGTTTATGAGAACTGCATTAATGAGATAGTAACTATTGCAGAGGGGCAAACTGCACATGCCACACAAGATGAAGTAGCGCAACGAAGAGTCTTAACAGGGTTGCAGTGTATTCCTACAACTGCAGAAAGTTGCAGCTAGATTGTACTCGAGCAGAACCTCCTACAAAGATGCTTGGAGTTTACTCCAAACATCATCTAAGTGGATAGGAGATACAGCTTTTAACAAAATGGAGATTGTCAGGAAAAGCTTAAAAGAATACTTGACAGCTACAAACCATCAGCAAGAACAAAACTGTGAAATAGGAATGCCTTTAGAGGTAGTCTCCTTTCAGAGTTCATTATATTCTTTGGAAGACTTGAGAATTAAACATAACCACTACAATGAGTATACTTGTCCCAAAATAAGAATTAATGAAAGTACAAGGAGGCCCTTAACTTGCTGATGTTACAAAAGGGACTTATAGGGAGAAATGGAAGGACAGCTGGAAGCAAAGAGGTGGAAGAACCACCTTCCACTGAGGATATCCTCAGGCCCACTCAAGCTGCTTGTTTGCAAAATTGACTCTAGAGCATTCCTGCAGTTTTTTAGCTGTTTGAATGTAATGCGAAAGTATCTATTTTTTTAATTTCAGTATTGGTATCTAGTTAAGTAAAGATTCCTTAATTATTCCTGTCACTAAATTCCTACAATAACTGAGTTAATCCAGCATTAATGTATTGATTGGCAATTAATAAATATTGGCCTCCATTTCCCAGTTTTAATGTTACCCATGAAAAGATTGTGGTGATAACCCTTGTCATTAATTACTGCAATCCAAGCCCAAGTTGCGGATCTGCAGAAAACCTTTTCTAAAACAAGGGAATCCAGTGCCACAAGAAAAAGTTGGAGGATTTTCTTCCTGACTGAAGGATTCCACAAATTCTTTTAAGGGGCTTCAAATGCTGGAATGGCACTGTTCTAACACGGTCGGTATGGTAAACAAAAACCAGACTGTTAGGAGCATTTGGAATTTTGTTATTGCTTTTTTTAACAGATGAAATTCCATCGTACCTAGACACGGTTTAGTGGCATATAACAATGGTTGGACTCAAGGAAGTTGTGGAGAGGAGGGAGCTGGCCTCTTCTCCCAAGTGACAGGGGACAGGACGAGAGGGAATGGCCTCAAGCTCTGCCAGGGGAGGTTAAGGCAGGACATTAGGAAAAAAAAATTCATGGAAAGGTGTTGCAAAACAAAAGCCGAGAGCCATCTGATCGGTGAGCAAGTGCTAGTTTATTCAGCTTAGCTACTTTACTATATATCCCATTCTGTTTCATCCCTCTGTCCCCACGAGGGTGATTACAGAGTATTACTGGTTAAAGGTAGCTGTCCACAAAGCTACTGCTAACATATTATTGGCTACGCTACCGCGTGTGCTAAGAAATCAAGTTATGCTAAAGTTAGCTATGTTGACAGTAGTGTGCGGCGATTCCCACCGAACTAGCTGGTGTTTATATTTTCGCCTCTCTGCTTCGAGGTCTTGTCAGCTGCTCAGCACCAAGTCTCATGGCCTCCAGGCCACCCTCTCTGTAAAATCTTCCCACAGAAAGGGTTACTGGGCACTGGCAGAGGCTGCCCAGGGAGGTGGTTGAGTCACCTTCTCTGGAGGTGTTTAGGGCACGGGTGGATGAGGCGCTGAGGGGCATGGTTTAGCGTTTGATAGGAATGGTTGGACTCGATGATCCAGTGGGTCTTTTCCAACCTGCTGATTTTATGAAATGATGCTATGAAAGCTCATGTTGGCGTGTTCAAAAAGGCGCTCGATCTGAAACATCAAAAGGAGACGGTTTCGTCATACGAAGCGCTATGCTTTTCGATCCTGCTTTCAACCTCGCGAGTTAAGTCTGCTCGAGGCGGTTGCCGTGCGGAGAGGTGCTCAGCCTCGCGGCAGAGAGCGGGCTCTTGTCCCTTTAAGGGCGCGAGCACGAGCTCCCCCCGCCCCGCATCACGCGCTCTCCCCGCGCGCACCTCCCCCGGCCCCTCCGCCCCCTTCCCCCGGCGGGCACCGCGCTCGCTCTCCGATTGGCTGAGCCCCGCGCCGTCGGGCAGTCAACACGGGCCGCGTGCGTCGTGGCGGCGGCAGCGCGGCTAGGGCCAATCGGCGGCGCTTTTGCTGCGGCGGGCGCGCGGGCCGGGGCCAACGGCAGCGGCGCTTCTTGGGAGGCGGTGGTACGGCCCGGGTGAGTGAGCGAGGGAGCGCGAGGCGGCGCGCGCGGCTGCCTCTGCGGGCGCGAGGGCACGCCGGGCGCGGGCAAGTGAGGGCGCGGCGGGGCTGCCGGTGGAGGCTGATGGGCCGCGGGGCCGCCGCCGCGGGGCTCGTCGCATGGGTGGAGCGCGGCCCGGTGGGCAGGGGCGGGCCCGGTCTCGGAGGCTCCATTTTAAGGGCGAGAAGTTCGGAGCGAGGGAAGGGGCGGGGGGGTGTGGTGTGGAAATCTGTGTTGCTTTGTGTGTGGTCCGGCCCGGGGTGGTGGGGAGGGGAGCTCGGAGGGGGATCGTTCTGTGGGGCGTTTTGTCCGCCTCGCCCCGCGGCGCTCGGGGTGGGTTGGGCCGGCCCGTGGAGGTCGGGCGCGGCCCTTTCCTGTGCCCTCAGCCGCGATCTCGCGTTCTCTCGGCGCTGTGTGGGGCTGGCTCAGGTTTGCCTGTCGACGGCGCTGCCTGCGAAGCCAGGGCCCGTTTAAGACTTTTTCGTACTGCTACGGCTGACTACCGCTTATAATGTCAGCTTCTGTAGGATTTGATCGACTCTGTTCCTCTAACATCTGCCTGCGAGGCTTTATAGTGAAAACCAAATATCTTAAGTTACAGGTGAAACCAGAACCACTAGGCAAACTTTTATAATGTCTCTAGCCAAAATAGTGCTTCCTCAAGAAAACTTCCAGGGTGAGCTTAAGTATTCCTAACGTTCAGGGCTTGTGGAACAGGTTAATTAATTTCTTCCCCTTGACTATTTTTTTGTTATTTTTTCTGATTTTTCTTACAAAACCTATTGATTTCTGTGTTTGTGACTTCCCACAAAGCTACATCCCAGCAGATCTAAAACGGAAGCTGTAACTTTCCCTTCTGATTTGTTGTAGTTACGAAAACCAGAAACAGTTGTGGGTAGGTGTCTTTGTGTGAATTCAGGAGTCCACTAGTTTCCTGCTTCACATTCCATTTGTGTTTAGAAGGTTTGTTCAAGATGTGCTTTTTTAGCAGTGAGGGTTTGTTCTGTATATGCTTGTATTTATAAGTAGGTCTTGCCATTAAAATATAGGCTTTTCCTTTAAAGCGCAATCCTTCAGAATGCTGTTTAGGATGAACTTTTGCTGTGTTAGTCTGCATCGAGTTTGCAGCTTCATGCCGTTTTAAGTGACTAACCGTGTCATGTTTGTGCTAGACAAATGGCAGCAGCCTGATTTGTGGGATGAGTGGTTGATGTAGTTCCCCGCTTCCCTTAAAGCCTCATGTCTGCAGTAGTTATTTGAAAACAGTGAGCTGTCTAGAAGAAGTAAGATAGGTTTCTTGTGGGTGGTGGTAGTGATGATAACAATACCTTGCATTCTTTTTTTTTATTTGAGTTATGATAGCATTTTCAAATCTTGAGCATCTGTAAACTGAGCTCACTTGCTCAGAAAATAGCTAAGGAAATAAATACAAATGCTCAGTGCTTTGCTGCTGTACTTTTTCAACCAGGTGTGCATTTAACTATATCTCTATAAAATCACTTTATCTTTCCCTCCACTGCCTGCACCAGCTTTAACCAAACAGTTTTACTAGTAACTGTGGCAGTTAAGTCATTGGAAGATGGCTGTAATGCAGTTGGGAATCACAAGCTGTTTTGCAATAAATCTTTTAATTATTTATTTATATACTACTTTTTAGTTTTTAGTTACCAGAGGAACAGTTTTGAGGAGCAAAACAAGACTTAAAGTATGTATTTGCAGCAGGAAACAGAGTCCTTTTTTTTTTTTTAATTATGTTTTTTTTTGTCAGAACATGCCCAGTTCATGTTTGTTTCAGTGGAGATTAATTCAACTGCTATTTAAAAATTGTTATGGGAACCTTATTCCATATTTTCCAAACATAAATGGGGATAGAATGAGAATCTTGTCTTCTCTCAGCAGGGTTCAGAAGTAGCTCCCTGCAGGAAATGCAGCGCAAACAATTGAGCAGAAGAATTTGTGTGTGGAATTTATTTTTTTTCCATTAGTTCTGTGACTGGGCCTAGGTTGGAATAGACAAGTCTTTGAGGCTAATTTTTAAGTAATGTGAGTCTGTATTTATAGTTGCTTACTATACCTTCCTGTAATAGTGACTAAGATCATGTAACTTACTGGCTGAACTCTGGTATTAGGTCAATTTGCAGTGTCTTACCTTTTTAATATCTTTTTTCCTGCCTTCTGTGGAGGAAAGACTTGTGTATGTGCCTTTATTTCTTCATCTGTAAGATAGTAAAATTCTTCTGTTTACCTCTAGCGGATGGCTGCTGGCATTGTTACTTTGTCTTGTTAAGTTTAAGGCAAGAATAAGCGTTTGCAAATAAATATTCCTGGGTTGCTGAAGCAGACCTAGCCTATAAGAAACCCTTTTTGTTTGTTCCTGGACTTAAACTATAGAGTGGGCTGTGTGCTTTTTTGGTAGATGTTAAGCAGCTGTACTTGCTGTGGAACAATCTAAAGTATACTCTTGTTACTTCTGTAAATGAACAAAGCTTTTCAACTCTGTTGAAGCATCTGTGAAAGCATTACTCTTCTGGCTTTGAGCAGGCATTGGCCTTTTCCAGATTTCAGAGTGCGTGCAATCTCTGGGCCCCCTGCTCTGGCTGCCACTCAAGATGTCATTAACACTTAGGTTTTTCTTTTGTAGCTGTATATTAGAAGCTAGGCTGAAGATGAGTCTGTTTCGCCTTTATAGAGAATCTAAGAAATTAGAGCTGTCTACTCCCATGAATGTTACTTCTTAGACTAAATTTGAGTTGTAGACTAGCATCTGCTTTGTGGAAAGCTTGATAATGGAAAGTATCGCCTATGCTTCTGTATGGTATGTAGTGAGTGCTTGGATTTGTGATGAGCTGTTTAGAATGGGGAGAGGCAGGAAGAAAATGTCTTACTAAAACAGATTTGCAGGCTTGGGTATTTCACCCCATTTAAAGAATAACAGTAAAATAAGTTAGGCAATCTGGCTTCCTCTAGTTGCTTAGGAGATCTGATATAGATCTCGAGGGCTGGAGTAGCTGCCCTAAACTTGTTTCCAGTCATTACTAGTACCAAGACTGCAACTTCTATGTTTTTTCTTTTTCCTGCTACTGATAAATGAATTTGAGACAAATCTTTATACAGAGGATTTTGCCTTTGTAACTGCTCTCAAAAACCTTTCTATTGGTAAACAATTTGCTTTCCTTTGGTGTTTTACTCTTTATCTAGCAGCAGGTTTAGTTTTTTATTCAGTGTAGCGTGGCAGAAGCAATTATTCACAAAAATAGTCCTGACTAGATGCATACATGAAGTGTATTTGTCTGCTCCAGTGTCATAAGAAGAAAAAGTCATTCTGAATTTGTAATTAATTTGAACTTTGGTTATTTGCAGATCAAGCATACTAATATATTGTATGCAGAGATTAAAAACTTCATTATTTATTGTGATACTGTCAAGGAATTTAAAAATAATATATTTATTTCTTCCTCTTGAGTTGATTTTTTTTCTTTTTTTTAATACAATGTGGAGCTAGCTGAGGAGACTGGATGCTTGACTTCAAACTGAAGACTTAGTCTGGTAGAAATAGATTAACATCTGGAATACTTAACCTTTTAAAAATTGTTTCTTTTGTATTAAGTGAAAGCACCATACAGATTGTTTAAAAATGAGCAAGTGCCAGTTTGGATTTGGTATAATGGGAGCTATTCACTTTACTCCAAGAGAGTATGCATTATGATTTCTTAGCAAAACCAGTGGCCTTTAATTTATTTTGAGGTTTTAAGCAATGACCTGTTCTGTTTTGATGTTCATGTTGAGGTAAATGAATTAGCATTAAAGTATTATTAAACACTGTTTCAACTTGCAGGTGGATACAGGCACACAGATGGCAGATAACAGGTATGTTGGACTGTTTTCTTCCATGAGAGGTTTTTCTTTTTTCATTTAAGTGTGGGTAACCCAACTTGCATAAAAATAAAATGATAATATTTTCTCTAACAAGACTCTGTTTCTTTACAGCAAGGACAAAGTGCTCTTTTAGTACAGGAGAAGCTGTGATGTAGGGTATTGGGTACAGAATTACTCTGTTCTTGGATTAACATAATATGTTGTCTTGATTTCAGTGTTTGTATTTAAGTGCTTCAAAGACTTGAAGGGAATGTTTATCCTCAGTGTTTCTCTGTATGATTTGAGCATGCAAAAGGCAGTGTTTTATTTTCTAGATTTCATAGTGGTTTTGGAACTAAACAGTGTTCAACTGGTGTAAATACATATGTGAAGCTGGTCTTTCAAGGCTTGCAGTGCACCAGAGTAAGCTGGATAAGCTGGTCTATCCAGCAACTAATAATAAACTGCATATGTGATATCTTTCTTCTTTTGTATTGGAGTTAGGGTTTACTTCAGCAATACCCAGTCTGTATTTTGTGACCTATAAACTGACCAGCAACACAGGGAATGCTTGCTGGCTCTTGACTCATTCTGGGCTCTCTCTTTTTCCAGCACAGGAAGTATGATGGAAGACATTGCAGCAGGGAGATAGAGAGGACAGGGACATGACAGGACAGGCTCTGGAGCATGTCCAGAGAAGAGGAACAAAGCTGGTGAAGGGGCTGGAGAAGAAGTCTTATGAGGAACGGCTGAGACAGCTGGGGTTGTTTAGCCTGGAGAAGAGGAGACTGAAGGGAGATGTTATTGCTCTCTACAGCTACCTGAAAGGAGGTTGTGGAGAGGAGAGAGCTGGCCTCTTCTCCCAGGTGACAGGGGACAGGACAAGAGGAATGGCCTCAAGCTCCACCAGGGATGGTTCAGGCTCAACATAAATAAAAAATTCTTCACTGTAAGAGTCATTAGGCAATGGAATGGGCTGCCCAGGGAGGTAGTTGACTCGCCTTCCCTGGATGTGTTTAGGGTGTGGGTGGATGAGGTACTGAGGGACATGGTTTAGAGATTGGTGGGAATGGTTGGACTCTGATCTGGTGGGTCTCTTCCAACCTGGTGGTTCTATGATTCTATGAGTAGGAGCAAATGTTTTTCCTGTTAATCAAGACAACTTGATATATATCTTTGTTTCAAAGAGCTTTGATCTCTTCTTTATCTTCCTTTCTTACCTGTACTTTTTCTCATGCTGTTCTTCATCGCCTACATTTAAAGGGTGTCTTGTATTTTCATGTGGGAGTAATAACGTTTTCCTGTCTGAGGAGATCCAATACAGGTGAAGGGCCAGACATTCACTTCATGAGATTAATTTATCTGTATGATTTTTATTCTGAGGATTCTCTGTTTTGTTTTTTGGATTTTAGTTGGGTGGGTTTTTTTCCCTTTTTTCCTTTGCATCCTGTTCATCTTAGGAAAACTAGTTTCCTATCCAAACTTTTAAACTTTGAGAAACTTGAAGACATAAATACATATATTTTAGTGACATACTTTTTTATAAAACTTGCCCTTTAGTAAACACTGAAAAATCAGAATGTTTTTCTTATATGTGTTATAAAGTGATGCCTTTTTAATATATTATTTGTAATTCTTTTAGTAAAACAGAAGATACTACTTCAGATTCTGTGGAGGCTGCTAAAAATGCAAGTGACAAAAAAGGTAAAAACTCCATGGTAGTAGGTAACATTACAAAGGTGGAATATGTATATTGTCTTGCATATTGAAGCTTCTTTGCCTACAGTTCCAAAGCCTTTGCAGTCAAAACTATGGATGTTTGCTGTTGAAAGCAAAGCAGTGATTTCTAGGCTGGGTTTTTAAGTCTGAAGGGAAGAACGGTGAGAAACAATGGAAAGATTTAAGCAAATGTCGTCCTGCTATGACCACCTATGTGATTATTAGTAAGGATTTTTAGTTCCTAACCAGAATCATTTTAGTTCTGACATCCCATAAAGAGTCTTCTGTGAGCTGTTGTGATGACTGAAGAGTCTCACAGATTGTGCAAGTATCTCTATGTAAAAATTAGTAGTTGTCAAGGAAATGATCGTAGAATCACTGGGTTGGAAAAGACCTTTGAGGTCATCAAGCCCAACTGTACCAACCATCATACTACTCTGCTGCTTTGTTTTATAGTATGCAAAGGTTTTGTAAGGCTTTATTTCAGGAGTCAAGCTGGAGAAGAATTTTATAGAGGTACTGGAGGTATAATTCAGCCGTTTTGTCTTGCAAATTTGTGCATGGCTTGTGAGCTACAGCAAGTATTAAGGGAGGATACAGGAATTCCTATGTTACCCTCTTACATAAAAGGGAAAACAAGAAATTTGCTTGCATCATCAATGTACTGCTTGCTTCTAAAAGCAAAGATTTCATATCTTTGTAAAGAGAGCGCCATATTTTTTACTGTTACTCAATTTTTTCTTTCTGAAATCTGATCCTGAAGTATTTTTGCTTGAGTTATTAGGGAACTATATTGGTGCTATTTGAGATCTGGAAAATAATATTTTTACTGTGACTACTGTAAGATGAATGGTATGACAAAAGTAGATACATTCAGATTTATTTTAAAAGTGGGCATCTGTCTTCATAGAAAAGCTAGCGGACCAAGTGATGCAAAATCCGCAGGTCCTGGCAGCTCTACAAGAACGGCTTGACAACACAGCACTTACTCCTTCAAGTTACATTGAAACGTAAGTACAGGGCATAATAAAATTCTTTGAAGACCGAGAACATAATAGAATGTTATTACTGTATAATTAAGGTAGGAAATTAGGACAAATGATTCACTAAGAAAAATGGTTAACTTGAACAGTGATTCATAGTGGCCTGTTTCTGGAAGGAAGACTCAAGTTTTAGTTTACTTAGACAAAATTAAGAACAGAATTTTGTCCAGTTTAGTATCTTCCTTAGCTGTTATTATTTCAGTTAGAAATAACTCCCTTTTGTTTCCTTCTGTGATTCTTATTCTGTCAAGGCATGTGCTGCATTGATTGATGATTTCTAGAAGACTGACATCCAGGATTTAGTGGAAGGTTCAGAACTTGTAAATCCTTAGTTCTGTATTAACTGAAGAGTAGACTTAAACTTCCATTTTCGCACTTAGTAGATACTTGTGCATTCATTTGTTCACTGGGAGTAGCTAGTAGGCCTCTTTTCTAAAAAGTGATAAATCCTGTAAAATGTTCTTTTTATCTGACTACATGCAATTAATATTTTCAAGCTTAGGCGGGCACTTTTCAGAGTACAATCTATGAATCAAAACTTTGGCATTGTTGAATGCCCAGTCCTTATTTTCCATTTATGGAGTGACACAACTCTAGTAAACAAAGGTATTAATTTGGGGTCTGAACTACATGGGGAGGGTGATGGCTCCAGGAAATGAAACAAAAGATAACACCTTTGAGAACAACTTGGGTAGGAGAAACTATTTCAAGTTTTTGACATAGATGTTGAGGAAATATTAATGTTTGACATAAGGTGTTTATTTAAAAATTGCATTTACTTATAAGCAGCCTATTTCACAGTGGTAATGTTAAGTAATGCTGAGGCAACTAACTTTTAATCTTAAAATAATTGTGGGTGGGGTTTTTTCCAGTTTACCAAAAGCAGTGAGAAGAAGAATTAATGCCTTGAAACAGCTCCAGGTGAAATGTGCCCATATAGAAGCTAAATTCTATGAAGAAGTACATGATTTAGAGAGAAAATATGCAGCGCTTTATCAACCCCTTTTTGATAAGGTGGGAGTCTTTGTCTCTTCCTAGCTGAGTCAGTTTTATTTGCATAGATGTAATTTTACATCTTTAATTACATTCTTGATTTTTTTTCGAACACAGCGAAGAGAGTTTATTACTGGAGAAGCTGAACCCACAGATGCAGAGTCAGAATGGCACAGTGAAAATGAAGAAGAAAAACTAGCTGTGAGTACAAGTTGGGTAGTGAACTACAGATGTATCAAATTTTCAGCATTAATTCCTGTACAGTGTTTTCCATTGGAAGACTCATCTTTTGGAAATAAAGGTTTTATCTGTATTGTGCTGTTGTGGTGAATATACTGCTTTGTCCAGTGAATGCTTTTAAACTTTTAGTTTAGCCTTTTTCAAATTTATAACTTGCATGAATTGAAAAGTTGCCTTTGCACTGTTCGTAACCTGCTAACAGTATCTTTCTGATAATGGGTTCCATTCCAGTGCTACATAATACCCCAAGATAATTGAAGGTTGGCTGTTTGTCTGCCTACCCCGTTTATTTTGGGGAACATAATTAGCTTTCATACTAATAAATTTAGATTAAAAATACATAAAATGGAATTTGCCTAATAAAATATGTTCTGGCTAGTGTATTACTACTTGCTTATTGAAGAGGAGCTACCTAGATTTAGGAGGGGCTATATGATCTATAGACTACCTTCTACTCATTATTTTTGGAGATGCATACCCATGGTTTGCTGCTTTTTTTTTTTAAGAGGAATGAGCTTTTTACAGTGCTTTGTTTGCTGTTCTGTCAGTTTTGCTTTGCCTTTTTTTTCTCCTTGGCTTGTCTTAGTTTTCTGTAGACACTGTTCTGTATATGAGGCAAATTGTTGTCTTTGTTTTTACTGATCTCATGAGATGTAGCATGATGCATTTGTTGGTGCATGTAAGCAGAGAAGAGGTTTGCTAGGCTTTATGCAAGTACAACAGTGACAGGCCATGTTCCATGCAATTTTAAGATCAGAAACATGTCTAGATGACAAGTAAACTGCTGCTTTGTGTTCTTGGTTAGACATAAGCCAAGCAGCTGTTGTTCAAATGGTCTTACATATTTGCTGCTATCTAGTGGTGTAAAAGGAATGGTGCAATATAAATAATTCAGGCTCTGAATTTCCTGGTTTTCAGGGGATTGGAGAAATGACTTGTTCTTTTGTTTATAACCATTGACATCAGTCATGTATAGGGAGTCGTGTATCACAATACATTAATAATTGAAGACAAGGTAATAATGAAAAATAACCATAAAACTAGCTTTATCGAGTATTCTGCAAAATCGGGAAGATAAACCAGTATTTCAGAGGGCAAAGTTAAATTTTAAATTTTTAGATGAAACCTTGCAAAGGGCACGTGAAGCTGTGTGAGTGAGATGAATAGAAAAACAGATTTTTTTTTCTGCTTGTCAAGTCAGTGAACCCTCACTCAGCCTGTTTAGTCTGTGCAGAAGACTTCCAAAAAAGTTGAAAGTAAAGCTGAATTAAATGTATATTTGTTTAGTTGTGTAAACAAACCTGTCTCTTAGCTTTGTTCATTCATGGAGAGAAAAAGACAGTAGATTAAAGTGTTCTTTAAACGCAGGTTCAGAGATGGCAAATGTTTTGTACATCTGCCTCTGTTTGTTAAATATATTAAGTTGTCATGATTTCATCTCTTAAATGTTTCTGTATTTATTTCACAGGGAGACATGAAAAATGTAGTGGTAACAGAAGAAAAAGGAGAAGAAGAGACAAATATTAAAGGAATTCCAGACTTCTGGTTTACGATCTTGAGGAATGTAGATATGTTAAGTGAATTCATACAAGTAAGTTTGTTTTCTGAAAACATTTAACACCTGATAGAAGCTACTGAACTGCTACATTTCCAGTTAATAGTGAGTGTTAGTGGAATGAGCATGAGGCCAAATCTGAGTCTTCAGGTTCCCTAATATTATTTCTCAAGTTGCTTGAAAGACTGGTGATGGTCAAGTAGAGCAGCTGACCCAAATTGCTGAACACTGAGGATTGTTTAAGAAATGATCTTGTAACAACTCTTATAGATACTGAAATTCAAGTTTATATAACAGCTTTTTCCCTGCAGTTTTGTTGAAGCATTTTTTTTAAGGGTATTGTAAGCGTACCTGTGGATTGATTTCATGTTGAATAGTGTATGCAGTTTTACCCTAATTTATTTTAATAGCCTTTAAATGCTGGTAAGGAAGAATCCCTGAAGGCTATCTTCCTGTGAATCTCACCAGCAGTACCTGTCTTGAATTAAGTTATTTTATTTTCAGTAATGTTCATGCAACCTGGGATGATGGTAGCCGTATTTTGTGAAGGCAAGACATAACAATTGACACTTAGGCACTGCCATTTGCAACTAAAATAAAAAAATTAGGATCCAAATCTGAACTTCAGCTGAAATTGTTGAACAGTTAGAAGGTTTGATTCTTTCTTAAGAACAGGTTGAATAAGCAAGCCAAGTCAAAATTTTTGTTATTCTAAATGTTGCTTGCTGAATATGAATTTCCTTTTTTAGGAATATGATGAACCAATCTTGAAACATCTGCAGGATATTAAAGTTAAGTTTTCCGAACCGGGACAGCCTATGGTGAGTTTTCTTGGGATTGTTTCTCATAGAGATTGTAGTAATGATATTAGCAGCATTTCAATTTTTTTCATTCCATTCTTTTCAGTTTTAATGTATGTGGAGGGTTTCTGTTGTCTGATATCTTCGTATTTTGCCTTTTAAAGACTTATCTTCAGCTTTCCCAATACTTGCTTTTTTCATCCTTAGGCTAGATATCTCTGGACTTGATTGTAGTTTCTAGATTCCAATTCTGGCTCAGTCCTGTGTAGTTCTCACTTTCTTTTTCTCTCTCAAACTCCAAATTAGCTACTCATACTAAGAAAATTATATGTCTTCTTTTGGTTTGAAAATGAATTGTGGAAAAAATATGGGTGTTACTTACTAGTTGAATAGTTCATCAAAAGAAGATTGTACCCAATGAGTAACTTTTGAAAGAATGTGANTATAATCACTTAGTTTTGGTCTGCCCATTCTCAGCGAGACTGTCCCTTTTCTTTCTTTCTTTCTCCCTTTCTTCCTTGGGTTTGTACAGGGGGTGGGGGTAGAAGGAAAGGGGGCTGCGGACTCTGTGGGCGTTTTGAGAGGGTTTTGACTCAACCCATCACAAGGACAAATTTGCCTTTTCCAAAGTTCTATTGTTTTAAGTTTAGTATGCAGAAACAGGTACTGTTTGTCGAAGTTGTTCCGTTTCTTATTTAGCTCATGCAGACTATGCTTATTCCTTGAACTCCTTTTGAGAGGGAAGCAGGGAGGAGGATGGGATTTGAGCCAATACATCCTGTCTTCATCTTTGTGCCCTTTTCCCTATCTTTGGTGGTTTTTTTGGTTTGTTTTATAGAGTTGTAGTCTTCTGGCAAAGATTAAAATAAATGGAAAAACTGTTTTATTGAAGAGTCACATAAGAACGATGGAAGGACTCTCAAAGTACTCTTTAAAGATTAGTAACGACTGAAGCAAAGTGCTCATTGTACAAACAAAAATTGAGCTAATAATGGGCAAGGGAAATAGTATAGACAGAGGAAAACTGGGAGATAAGTACTTAAATATTGCTAGAGCTGAAGGAGAGGATTTGAGTTTTATGAAGAAAATGAATTGTTTAAGCATAAAGTAGTTGTAAGAAGTTGGTGTATTGTGGTTTTGTTTTGAGGCATACCTGTTCAGTGGCATTTGGATGATTTGAGAATGGTTGGGTTTGCCTACAGCATTTTTGTGTTCTCACTGAGCTTTGTTTCACAGTACCTTAAGTAGAACTGCTCCTCAAAAATCAATGGATTTATCTTTTCTTGCACTGTTCGTAACCTCTTGACAGCATATTTCTGTCAAAAGGTTCCATTCCAGTGCTACATGAAATCCAGTAATGGAAGGCTGACTAATTCTATGTCCCTTCTGCATTTGGAGACAAAAAGCTGCATTCCTAACTCCTTGAGTGAAACCTGTTGTTGTGTATGACTGTCTTGTCAGAAATTCTCTGGCTGTTGAAAATTGCTGCAGCTGTAATAGCTCACATAACCAGTGGTAAATACATGCACTGATTCTGCTGGGGATTAGGTTTTGCCACTGAAAGAAATAATTATAGGTGGTAATTTGCTATTACCTTTGACCCTAAATGATTCACTGTAGTTACTGTCCTCCAGAAGTAGATTTACCTGCCTACAGTAGTGGTGCTTACAAAGTTCTGTTTGCTAGAGTCTATACATAAAAACTTTTACCTACATGAAGCATAAGCTATTCCTTTAAAGGTTGCTTTTATTTATTTATAATCATATGAACAAGCCTATATATGTTTGTATAAATGATTTCTATTTATGTGACTTATATTTGTTTGGATGTCAGATTCCTTAGATAGCATATTCAGACCTTGATGACGTGTCTGGGTATGACTTGAGTGAGTAGCTTAAAGTAAGGAAGTTCTCTTTTTTTGAACTTTGAGAACAGCTCATACTTTAGGGGAAATCTAGAAATGTGTGCTACAAAGGCAAGCTGATGCCAAAAGCAAAGATATCCAGAGAAAGACTACTGGAAAAGTTATTGCAGCTCTTCAAACAATGTGTGAAACTTCAGCTTCTTAATGTTGTCTCTTAGTTAGCAGATATGGAATGAAATATTGAAATGCAGTCCCTGCAGGTATTTTTGTTTTGCTAGTCTTTGGGATTCTGCATGTAAAATAGTGCTACTGGCTATCTGTAACTCCAGTGACAGTTTGTGGGAGTATCTGGGTATGAACGTTAACTACTGCTAGCAGATGAAGTAAGTTTGTAACTCATGCTGTAAGCATGCGTGCCAGAGAGACTTGCCTTATATGAAAACAACTTTCAAACTGTGTTGGCTATCTTGAATTGCTTAAAAAATGGAAGTAAAGCAAAAGTAAGCTATGTTAAGCCCATATGGATGTTCTAATGTGCATCTGGTTTCCAGTTTCTTCCATCCCTGAAACTGTGAGCACATGTGCACTCTAGTGCTAGGTCTAGCTCTTACGGTATATTGCTGGGGTTGTAAATAAAATATTTAAGGTAACCGTTAACATCTGTTGTGGCTGTGCAGTAGCTACTGGGTTTTGAGTTGAACTGACCTGCCTAGGGAGACTACTTCATCCTTCAAGTAACTGAAGCAATGCTGCTGAAAACCTGTTTCCCTTGTTCCAAGGCACTTTGGATTTTGTTTTGCTTTTAAATACCTCATAGTTGATCTTGAGTGTGAAGTGGGCATATGTAGCATTGTGCAGTCAGGTTTTGAAAGCTTTACATATTTGAGAATTGATTTATTTTGTTTGTTGTGGTTTTTGGCAACTGGAGTCTTTTGTTCTCCATGTAAGTAGCTGAATTTCCACAGGAGAGGTCAACTCAAACATAAGTAGTACATGTCTCGGGCTGTATCCTGTTAAAACAGGGATAGTGACTAGTATTTCACAGAAAATCAAACTAAAAGTACTTATTTCTATGGTTGCTTTTAAGACAGCAGTTCTGTATGTAAAGGCAAATGAAATGTAGTAGATTACCTGATTATAGTTTGAGTGTTAATATTAGCCGAATTTGTTCTGGCTTCTTGCATATTCAGAATTGGTTGACGTTCTTTGTTTCCTGCTCCTGCTGTAGTTTGAAATGTATTTCCCATCAAGTTCTTACTATTTTTTTCCTACATTCTTGGCTTGGTTAATGGTAATCCTACTGATACACTGTTTCAAAGATAAAAATTAATGGTAACATAAAATATAATGGAACTTCCTTTCAGTCTTTCTCATTAGAGTTCTACTTCGGGCCCAATGACTACTTTTCTAACTCAGTCCTGACGAAAACATACAAGATGAAGTCGGAGCCAGACAAGACAGATCCGTTTTCATTTGAAGGACCTGAAATAGTTGACTGTGAGGGGTAAGGCAAACTTGAAATTCAAAAAAACTTCTGAAGTAATAGTCCATATTTTCCATAAGCTGTTTTCTCTTTCTGTGACAAAGATTAACAAAGAAAGCATTTCCTGACAAAAAACTAGGGATGTTTGTAAGGATGATCATGGTTGTAACCTCCGCATGCAGAAGTAATAGGTACATAGATAAGTATTTTCACATTGTGTGTGTTTAAATCTTGCACCTTTCAAATTTGATATATTACTAATGAGGTAACAAGCCTTTTACTTCCAGGTAATGGGGTAACTTCATCTTAGTTATTAGATATTTAGCCTTAGACTCTCTCGAACTCATGGTCATCTTTGCAATTTTTATTCCAGTAGTACTTCTGAATCTGTTAGGAATGGGTCATAGTATGATCTGTTCTTTCAGTCTGTTTTGAGGCTGGAACGTACCGGCCTTGCACTTTGGTTCTGGCAGTTGTGGTTGTGTACTTCTGAATTAATTCAGAATGCAGCAATTTTTTTTGGGAAAACGTATTCAGAAGCCAGTTGTGGGACAATGAATTATCATCTCTGTTCTGGAAGTCTAGTGAGTTGGAAGCCGCGCTAGGTGATTTTTTTGGGTACAAGTTTGTTCTGTCTAATCTAACCTGTACTCTTCCTGTCAGTAATCTGCACTATAACTGATGTTCAGTGCCATACTAGAGTGCTTAATTGTACCTTATTTTTCTTGGCTACCTTGGTGTTTTTTATTTTAGTATTGTTCCCCATATCCTTTTCAAGTAGGGTGTTTGGGTGAATTTTTTTTTTGTTGGGTGTTTTTTTGGTTTGTTTTTTTTACCAACTAACTCTTAAGAAGTGCCAAATAAATGCTTTCTTGAAGGCACTCTGACAACCTTGAAACCTTTTGGCTTTTAGTGCTACTTATGGGCTTTGGAATTCACCTGTAGTGAGGCAAAACATTGGCTGCATGTTCAGTGAAATTTTTGCTTATGTAAAGCAAAGTTGTCCATTTTGAAGAAAGCTGGAGTTAATTCCAGCAAAATGTTTTCTATTTAAGTTTTGGAGGAGGAATAATTTTCTAGAGTTTCTGATATCTCAAAACTTTGATTTCAGTTCATTCTTCCTGATTAAGATTATAGGCACTAGAATAAGTATAGCAGGAAGACATTTGTATGACTTTACGCAGGTTAAGCATAAAACTGTTGACTTTGACCCTTTATCTTCAGAAGATATTTAGAGGCACTTTTAAGAGTTAACTGTGACACTTTTTTCCTTTAGAAATGAACTATCTATGTTTACCACTCACTCCACACATTACCATGTGTGGTTTTGGATAAAACAAAGATTCTCCATCTACTTATAGAGGTAGTGTCAATTTGCATGGTAGCAGAAAGGAACTGAAAAGTAAGCATTTTCTAGCTTGCTGTACTTAACTGCCAGTCTCAGTACTGTTATTTGGAGAGCAAAACTGTGGCTCTCCCTGGCTGCTCTTTGTGTGGTTTTTTTAGGGTGGCTAGACACTGCCTTTGCCAGTAATGAGGGGACATAACGTATTTTTTTCTACTGGTCTGACTGTTGGGAGAATAATTCTTAACTGAATTGAGATTTGTTTGGAATAGCTTAATCATGTCCTTGGTTACAAACCTCTAGTAGTTGGAGCAAAGGAATATTGAAGTATGCGTGGTGGGATGGGGGCAGTGATTACTGTGAGAAGACAAACTATTTAGCTTTATCATTCAGGAAGTGCACTGTGATGCATCTGCTTGACAACTAGTTAAATATATTAAATTGCCAGTGTGAGTAAGACTAGTTTTAGAGGATGGTAGCTGTCTTGGCTTTGATGTATGTTACTATAATGCTCAGTTCCTTGTTTCACTGATGTGTTAAAATGCTGTTTCCCACGTGTGGTCTCTAGGTGTACTATTGACTGGAAGAAAGGAAAAAATGTTACAGTGAAAACAATCAGGAAAAAACAGAAACACAAGGGTCGAGGCACAGTTCGGACAATTACTAAGCAAGTACCGAACGATTCATTTTTTAACTTCTTCAGCCCAATAAAGGGTAAGCTTTAATCAAGAATTTCTTAATTGAGAAATCTCAGAGATTCTTAAAATATGTTGTTATATTTGTATGTAGTAAGCATACATGTGACTTATACAACTGCATTGTATACTTTCTTATTACTAGAGGAAGACAGCAAAATGCAGACCATCCAAACAGATAACTTCATTCTGATGTTATTGTATAGAATTTGGCTGTTAAGTGTGCTGTGGAAACAGGATTCATAGTATGGAAAGAGTCTTGTTTTGAATCTCCTAAAGAAGTTGACATGTTTTTACCACAGGATGGCTCCATGCATCAATTTGAGGTTTTTAACATAAAAGAAATTTCTTCCATTGTTGGTCAAGTTATAGCATATTGGTTTCATTTAAGTTTTTGTGTTAAGTGGTGGAATTTCCTGTGGTTTCTTCTGCAGTTAATTAGTGATCCCTAATGTTCCCATACATAACTAATTTTCCTGGTTGTCTAATGTTGGAGATGTAGTCATATATTCAAAACAATTTAGGTGGATTCTGACCCCATTATTTCTTCTTGATACATCTCCTATTGTACTCTCATTTTCAAAAATGAGTGGAAACAGCAGTTTATTTTGGAATTCAGAAACGTATTGAAAAAAAAAAGGACTTTAGTTCTTGATTCAGTTGTGGGCTGTTAAGAAATACTTGTCCTTTTTTAAAACTATTTTAAATCCTTTGTTACAANGAAACGTATTGAAAAAAAAAGGACTTTAGTTCTTGATTCAGTTGTGGGCTGTTACGAACTACCTGTCCCTTCTTAAAACCACTGCAAATCCTCTGTTACAAGCAATTGCTGCTTTCAGAGAAGGATGGAGATTTTTGTCTCATAATGGTTTTATATTGGGGTGGTTTGTTGTTTTTTTTAAAAAAAAACAACGCTTAAAGGACATTCTCTGGATCTAGCTATGTAAAAAAAGTAAGACTGACATCTGCTGGCAGTTTGATACTTCTGTTTTCAACTTGAGAACAGACTGAGCTAAACCAGTTTCACAGTAAGCTCGCAGTAACACAGCACCTGAGCAGAGGAGGAAAATAGGTTTGTTTGTTTTTTCCTTGTTGGTGTTTTGTGTTGGTTATTTTTCTTAGACGAAACTCCTGTTCTCTTCCTGGTTGTAGTACCAGGCCTCTTCTCAACAGTGCTTTGCAAAGTCATGACAAAAGAGAGAGTTCGTAGTGCATTTGCAAATTAGAACTACTGTAATACAGCATTAATATAGAAACAAAATGTATTTCTCTCCAAGAGGAGAGATGTGATCTGCGTGCTTTCTGAACCCCTTTGTAGAAAGAGTATCTCCTGTGCAAAAATATTTGTCAGAGTGGCGGCTTTGCACACAATATTGTTTCAAGTGCAATTTCTATGGGTTTTAATGCAAGATCAACCTGAATTGTCTTTAAGGTTTAATAGTTGGCTTTTAAAGACTTTTGAACCTCAGTGTTTTCTGATATGAGAAGGTCTTTATACTGTATTTTGCCATCTTGAATATTGAGGTGGGCTAGACTATACAAACTTCTCTTAAATTTACTGTCTTTTTTTTTTTAGTGTCTGAAGATGGAGAGTCATTGGTGAGTTTACGTTTATGGAATTGCATGATTGCTCTTAGCAATATCTTTTTGCTCAACATGTCTGTAGGAACTGTTTGGGTTCCTTTATTAAGTACTGTACACTTTTATTTTTTTTGGTTTTACTAAAGCTGAGCTCCATCTTGATAAAATGAAAGATACTGTTGATTTCTCCAAGTCATCTGTTGTCTTGTTACTGTTACACGTCTTGCTGATCCAACACATCTATAATGATCACAGTTAGGAAGAGGTCATTTTGTCTAGCTGCTCAGATGTACTGAGTGGCTGGTACCTTATTTAAAAAACAAAATCACTCTGAAGCATTCTGAACGATTCTGTAACGTCAAGTGTCAGAACTAGCAAAGTCTGTACGAGCCTTTTTAATAGAAGGTGTTCCAGCAAGTCAGTAGCCTGTAGGAAGTAGGAAACTTATAATACATCTGGATTTAGATTTGCAATATTTTTTTAACTGTTACAAATTTACACATACTGGAAGAATGTGTGACCTGGCAGTTGATGTTGACCAGTGTGATGTTTCTCAGATCTGTAACTCTAAATACTTTGATTTGCTCCTCTGTAGTGCGTTACATTGTTAGCAGAAAAATCACACTCGCTTGCTTTACAGGATGAAGATTTAGAGTTTACTTTAGCAGCAGATTTCGAAATTGGACATTTCTTCCGTGAAAGGATAGTTCCTCGTGCTGTGCTTTATTTCACCGGCGAAGCTATAGAGGATGATGATAACGTATGTATGCTTGTCAGCATTTTGTTAGTCACCGTGTAGATGGAGACCTTCTCCTCCATTTCTGATTAGACTAGTATGTATTGTTAATTACTTGAGAATAACAACAAACTTGAAGAGATTCCTGTTACTGAGAAATAGGAAAGAATCATTCAACTTGCTATGAGTTGTTAATATTTGTTTCTGGAAGGGGCTTACTTTCCTTAGTTGTGTTTGAATGTGCTCAACCTATTACTGTAGAGTATTTTATGCAAGTATTAGCAGAGTTAATAAAACTTTGGGTTTGTTTTTCAGTTTGAAGAAGGTGAAGAGGGTGAAGAGGAGGTGAGATGCATACTATATCTTTTATAGATATCTAATTGCCAACTGTGTTCCAGTTCCAGAAGTAGTAGTCCTATATGGAGCAGAAAATAGTTGTTTATAAATGTTCTTCTGTGTGATACATCTTTCCAAAAGAGTTCAGCATTCAGACTTAGGAAAACTGACTGTTTTACTTTTCTCAAAAGTACTTTCTGCAGGAACATTTATCCATTTTTTTCCCTGGTATTTTGAAGGCTGTTTTCTTACATGACTCAAAAAATCAAAGAGGAGCATTTTTTGTTTGTGTTTGTTTTCTTTTTTGAATGTGGCATGATAAGAACCTGCAGTCTTATTTTTAACTGTTACTTAGGCAGTAGTGAAATTGAGCTGTCAGCTGTTAGTTGTCATAAGCGTGAAGACTTGGCCTTCCTAATTGTAATGGAAAAAAGTGAATGTGCAACTGCTTGGGATAAAGGCTTAATTTAGGCTGGAGTTTGTAGTATACCAAGACATCTGGTCCGTTTACAGTAATTTTGTATGAATGCATACAAAGGCTTTGCACAAAACCGCTAAATGATACCACACTTAAATGAAGTAATATCCTTTACAGATAATTATATTTTTATTTTACTGCTTTTACTGTGTCGTTTCTGGTAATATGTTAAAGATGCATACCTGACTCTCCATAGTAGAGTATACCAGAAGTTACAGAGCTAGTGATCTTACGTGACCTGGTAGCCTTCCCATGCAGTCTCTTTGCAAGTTTCAATACAGATTTCTGGACTTCAGAAAGTGTTTAGTCTCTCAACAGCCTTATTTTTATTTTTTAAGCTGGGTTTTGATAGAAGTGTACATTTATTTTTCATCTGTCTTCAGTGCCAGGTTGTACTGCTTGGATGTAGGCATGTGCAGAGCAGTGTGTGAAAATACTGCAGAATCCTGTGCAAGAATCCACAGCCTGTCCACAGTAATCCAAATACATTCTTTAGAAGGAGGTCAGAACATAGAACAAAATTAGATGTATGCAGTTATTACTGGAAATGTGAAGTTCCAAATAATGCGTCATATGTAAGTTTAAAAGTTGCTGGTGGCTGCAGCAGCTTATGTAGGAAGGTTGCCTTAAGCCATGCTGAACCTTTTAGATGTATGTCCGAAGTCTTTTAAAGATTTTGGTTTAATATTTTGAAGATGCTGAATTCTTTTAAGTCAGCCTAAGTAGTTTTAATGTTGACATCTGAAACACTTTGGGATACAGTGATAATACAATTTGCTATTTTGGTTTTTCTCCATCACAAAAAGTTGCACTTTTAACCTGTTTTAATTTCTGTTAGTTTATCTCTATTTTGTCATAGGGTTTGGAGGGGGAAGAGGAGGGAGAAGAGGAAGAAGATGCAGAGAGTGAGCCTAAGGTAAGGACTTTTGTTTACTTAGTCATAACACAGACTATAGCCATGAGCAGTGTAGCTAAGGTTGTAGTGTTTTGTGAAAAGATTAATAAAGAACTGCCCTGACTTCAGACTGTAATGTTTTCATCTTCAGTACTCAAATTACTTCTAAAAGAAAAACTAATGCTTCAATAAATTGAAAGTTTTGTCTTCCACCCTGCACCAAGAGAAAGATAATTTCCAGACTGTGTGCCTTTACTACTTAATGGTATTTCTGTATAGGAATCATACATATTTTTCCTTTAGAACGGTCATATTCAAATATTCTGTGGTTGTACTTCAACTTGGGACTAGTCTGACAAATCTCATCTAGCTTTTTTTCTTTATTTTAGTATTGTTGGTTTTGGTTGTCCTGGTAGCCTTTGTTTAAAATTCCACCTTAAGGGTTATTGACGCTTCTGATGGCTGTTTATCAATCCATCAGTTGTGGTAAAGTTAATGGTTACATTTAATGAAGCTGGGACAGTGATGATAGACTTGCGTTTATTTAGTTCTTAAACAGCTTTTGATTTTATTTTTTTATTAAGGCATAGATGAAAATGTGAAAGGCATGCAAGATTGCTTGATCTTTAGACTGAAAGTCTTAAGCTGCTGGTAACACCTCACTCTTCTGATGCAGAATTATATATACATCATATCACAAGTAAATTTTTTTTGTCACTGCGAAGGATTGAGCTTGTTTTTCTTTAATGAAGAATATTGTATGCTAAAGAATCTTATCTTTTGGAAAGATTTATCAAACAGGATTAGAGTAGCAGAAATGAGTATTCTGACAAAATGCGGTGGTAACTAATGGGAAAAGTTGGACATCTAGAAACAAATTGTTAGTTTTGAGTGAAGTGCTTTTTTGTGCTAAGTGTGAAACTTCAAATGATTTGGTATCTGTAGGAGAGAAGCTTAAGGTGTCTTGGAAGGTTATGGTTGTTGCCTCCTGTATGACTTTGTACATTTCACTTTTCATTCATGCTGACAGTTCCTTTCAATTTTTTTCCCATTTAGGTGTAATTTAAGTCTATTTATCATTCATACATTTCTAGGTAAGGTGGAATTCCATTCATACCTAACTTCCAAGAGTCCCATTTGTAGCCATGCAATGTGGTTTGTTTTCTAGGGTTTTCTGGTTTGGTTTGGTTGTATTGTATGGGTAGAAGAAATGGGGGAATGCTGGCTTCAGAGTTCAGGTTTTATTAATAAAAAATGGAAAGAAATATCTACAGAGATGAATGCTTTGAAATCATGTAATTCAATTGGATTTTCCAGAATGATTTCTCTGCCTTCCTGGCACAACTTCTGCTTTGCCTTTGTGAACAGTCAAACTGTGTTTTGTGTACACATCATAAAGATATGACACTTGTCAGACATTCTTTTCTTGTTTCTGATTTGATGTTATGTCTCTTTGTTTCTAGTGTACTTCCAAATTATTTATTAAATACCTGCTCTGCTCATCTCGAACTCTTTTTAAGTCATCAGCTTCCTTAGTATGTCTTTTCCAACATTATTCTTTCTTATGCTGCCTGGTACTCAGTCACTCTTAGAAGGTTTTTTCTTGAGCTCTTGTGATTCTGAACAGGTATTGTTCTGTTTGTCTGCCTCTTTAATTAAAGAAGAAAAAAAAATTCCTTCTGTTGTATACTGTCACCTTTCACCTCATACCTTATAGAGAACAATGCCTGCAACAGGGTCCATACAAGGTGAAAATATGGGGGGTGAAAAAAAGTATCTTTTTTCCTTCAGTTAGTTAGGAGATGCTGTGATCTCTAACTTGTTCTCTCCCTGCATAGATAATACCTGCAGTTTTGAACTGTGGTTTTGGGTTTATTTCTTTTTTAATTGTTTTTTCTCCAATCTGATATGCTTTGAGAAGCCGGCCACCCTGTCTCACTGTACTTGCACTGTTTATTCATTTGCTGTAACAGAACATCCGTTTGTCACAGCAGCCTAGATGTCATCCTGCTGCAGTCTGCTACACAGCTGTCTTCCCTTCCTAGAATTAGAAATTGTCAGTCACTCTTCACTTTTACAAGTCAACTTGCAGTTCTGGTTTTGTCTTTTAAGAGTCATGCACCTAATCCTGTTTTCAGTTTCTGCTTCCTTTCACCCTGTTTTCTGGTCTTGTTTCTTGCAGTCCCTTGCCTCTCTTTCCTTTTCAGTTCCTCACAGCCCCTTTTTTCTTATATCTAGAATAGTTTTCCTTTTCATGCACACAAAATGTAATTGTTCTTTGGTCTATTTTCCTTCCAAACCCAATTTGTCCTCTTCAGTCTTTTCTATATTGCCTCTTCCTTTATTGTTGTACTACATTTGCTCCATAAATGTCAACTCTTTCTACCTTATTATCTTTTCCTACTTTCTTAGTCTTACTCCTATTAGTATTAAGTGCATTTGACTCGTTCAGTTAGAACTGGATCATTATCATCTCTTTACAAAGCAGTTATGCTATAAGTTGTGGCTTTGGAAGACTGAGCAATCAGATAATGGAAAGTGTAATAGCTTCAGAAGGTGCTGCAAAAACAGATGAAATAGCTTGTTTTGTCTGGTATATTTTCCTGTGTGTTTGCATGCCGTGTTCTAGCTGAGTTTATTTCATGTTACTGATGCTGTTCTTGAATTCATAAGTTGCTGACAAGGTAATATTGAATGCAGTTTTGAATTGAGAACTAAAAAAGCTACTGTGGGGATGGACTGCACCATGCTTCAAGTTGCTTAGTCTGTCTTTTAAGTAACAGTGGCAGAAGGGCCTGTTCATATCAAATACTTTTTCAGAACTAGTGTGTAGGAGGCAGTTCAGACCACTTTTTTACTTAGCTCCAACAAGCTGAGTTTACTTCCACTATATATATTTATATAGTGAAAGTGTGTGTGTGTATATGTACTTCCACCAGATATCTCTCTCTCTCTCTCTCTGTGTATATATATGTATATATACATATATATATATAAAAATATATATATATTTCATAGCAAGACGCTTGAAATATTGAAAGGCTTTCTTTCTCTCGTACTGGAGAGGACATGGGCTTTAGTGCCTACTGCCTGCATTGATCCCACTGTTGGCAGCAAAGTCTGTCTGGGAGTCAAACAAGATCTTGAGGAGCTGCCTGTTCCTTCAAGGCTACTCTGGTGGAGGGGAAGCTTCCCAAAAAGTGATTTTTAGAAGTAAGGAGGTAAAGGCTTGAATGCTTTTTGAATCACCTAGGAATGTATCCTGCCTGTTTTGCTTAAACATTGGCTCAAGTAGAATTTGTTTCTTTCAGCAGTAACTCTGTGTGAAAAAGATCTGTTTTGAAAGGATTAAATAGCTAAGAGAAATGGCATGGATCCTTTGGGCATATGTCCCCGTCCTCTGGGACACCAGATTAATTGGATAGGTAGATGGCAGTGGGCTGTGTATGAAAGCCATGAAAGCAATATTAGTTCGGACCTGCTTTTCTTCTCCTTTTTAGCCCTATGATCCTGAACATCTTTGGTGAATTCCCTCTTTAAATTTGATGCATGTTCTCTATGTCCATGAGTGGCTGATTTAGTTTAGCTGATGTAATTGCTGAGCATGTGGTCTGTATATGAGCTAATTAGCTCAAATTTCTTGCATTGTTCTCTTGGGTCATCAAATGCCACAATAAAAATTGTAGCAAGGATATTTTTATATTTTCTTTTAATTCTGAGCAACTGATGCAATAAATAAGAGACATTAGCATTGCTTGTTAGCAAAAGAGTTAAAGATAGGTGGGAGTTTCACTCTATTTAGTTTGTATATCTCCATTGGAAGTGTCTCAGACTGAAACAAAAGGCCCAGAGCAGTCTAAACTCCTTGCACAGCATAACTAAAAATCATTTAAATACTTTAAAAAAATTTAAAATAACTACTACAGATACTCCTTGTGACAAGAATTCTTCCTTGTCTCTCTGCTGCTGGTAATGAGCTTCAGTATATGTGTTTGCTGCTTAAATTTATTGTAAAATAAAGTTGAAGCCTCTCTGCTTGGTCTTTATTGCGTGGCCAGTGCACTTCATAGAATCGTAGAATCACTTCATCTTTCTAAGTTATCTTTGGAAGTTAATTTAGGGAAATTGAGCATGAATGGGAGTCTTGCTAGAATGGGCAGTTAAATAGCATAGGGTCTGAGGCCAGTAAGTGGATTGGTAGTAGTTGACTGACCAGATGTTACCCACAGTCTGGGCATATGGCACATGGAAGGAGCCAGCTCTAGTTTAATATCCTTGCACCTGAAGGACTGTGGATGTAGGATTGTGATCATGCTTGCAGCTTAGATACTGGTCCCTAATCTTACAGGAACCATTAAATGCCACAGATTAAATTTAAACATGCATATGCCTGATGAGGCAGCTGTATTTTGAAGAAAATTACAGTCATCATCTGTGCAGTTGTCACCTCTGGATTAGTCTGAGATGCTTTCTGTGAGGCTGATGAGTGGCTGAGGGCAGCATGGAGCTTACATGCTGGTGTGCTTAGCAAAAGAGCAGTGCTGTGCTGTTGAAATGGTGGAAGAAAATTGGTATGTTGGAATTTGGATCTGAGATACTGCCTATGGCCTGCTTAAACATATGTGGTCCAGATAGACATGCCCTTAACTGTAAGCTAAAATAGCATTAACTGGCAGTATTTCTCTAACAACTGACTCATATCTGAGAACCCCTTAAAATATTTTTTTTGTCTTGAGAGCAGGAATCAACACCTGAAAGGCCCTTAAGAGGGAGCTTTGTAATCTGTGACTCAGTTTTTACAGGATGAAGATTTATATGCTATAATGATTTAAATGTTTACAGAAATAAAGATGAGTATAAAGATAGTGAAGCTTATTGGAAAATATAACATGGTTGATTATTAAAATTTGACTGAAATGGTTGCAGTGGTCAGCTTAAGTGGGTCTTGCGTAAATATAATAGGTGAATAGAAAGGAAGGAAATGAAAATACTTTCCAGTGCTTTCTAGGCAATGGGTTCGTTACTTGATTATCCATGGCAGAGTTGAAATACAAAGTAGTTATAAGAAAAATAAATACTTTTGGAAAGCTTTTTGATAAGAGTGTTGTTAGGTTTTGCCTGCCTCAGAATGAAAAAGAATAGTATGCAACATATTACCAGTGGCAGTCAGTTTCTTTTTTTGAGAGAATGCTAATTTTGTGTTCTGTACAAACATATTCCTCCCTTCAAGAGGGAATTCTTGCTTTATTTAGTTCCAGATCAGTGTAAATTCACATCAGTGTTGTTTGAAACCCCAGGCAGATAAAAGAGTACAGTGTTGAAGTTAGCCAGATGTGCTGGGGGAGGAAAACCACAAGGAAGAATTTTGAGAGGTCTTTGCCATATCTGTACAGAAGAGACTGTTTGGCTTTAATCCAGGCTTCCAGTGGGAATCATAGTAACCAGTATAGCCCTAAAGCAGTTTAGGTGAGGCACAGAAAAATAGTTTGGGTTTAATGCAGATTATCAGGGGCAAAACTTATGATAATAAGAAATCTTATCATATTGCTGGTGTCCTGCAACTGAGAGGGGGATGTGCAGAAAGCCCAGCTGCCAGCAGAGCCAAAAAGCTGCAGCTCTGTATTCCCCTTCCCACCTGTGGTATGGACTGGGGTTAGTGATTCATGGGAATGGTTGGACTTTGATGGTCCAGTGGGTCCTTTCCAACCTAGTGATTCTATGATTCTATGATTAGTTGCATCTGTTCTCGCTCACTACACGCAAGTGCTCAAGTTGTCTTAGGTTTTGTCTACTCATTTTAGGACACAAAACATCTCATTAGGATAGTTACTAAGAAATATTTTATTTTGCAGTTGGTGGCATTTAAGGCATCATGTTTAGTGCCTGTGGTTTTCTTTACTAGAATTCAGCAGGCTTGTTACTGCTATTTGCTTATTATAAGTGATATTAAGAATAGTAAAGGGAAAAGCAAACAGGAAATACACTGAATAAATTCTACTGCTTTCTAAGAACACTATTCTACAACAAAAAAAACCAAGAAGTGCAGTGTAAAACCTGAAATGCTTAGCTGTTTGAGTGCTTGTTCTCCTGCACAAATACACTTCCTTTTGCCAAGGGGGAGGTTGTTTTACTACCTAATGAAGGTGTTCCTACTTTTCATATACTCAGATTAACACTGGGTGAGAAGTCTACATGTTGAACTGTTGAATAGTTACCTGCTGGTGATGCAGAACCTAGAAGAAATCAACACATTAATTACATTTTTATCACCTTAGCAGAAAGGTCAAGGCTTCTAAGGAAAAACTCAAACGTGCTGCAGAATAAGCAGCCTCGCTTCCCACTGCCTCAGAGGTAGTGGGGAGGTGGCAGGTTATTGTTAAACTGTTTAATAGAAACTGGTAGTCAAATTCAGCCTATGGTTGGGGGAAGTAGTTTGCTTTTTTGTTTGAACATTGGCCTAAAGGATAGACTGTAAAGAACACAAATATAGATGAAAAATATTATGGGCTACTAAGCAGTTGGCAGTAGGGGGAAGCCAATAAATACAGTGACTACTCTTCTGACCTTTATGTTGTAGCTTGAGTTTACACAGTAGGTTTTTTGTTTGTGCTGATATCTCTGGCTACTTCAAAACTGTGTAGCTGATTATTTAAGTATTTTCTTGTATATTACTTTGACTTCTAACTGTTTTGGGGTTTTTTTCCCTTTTTTTTCTTAATACAGAAAGATTCCAGCCAACCTGCTGAATGCAAACAACAGTAATAAGGAAATACCACTTGGAAGTGATATTTGAACAACTTGTAACAAATATTTGGATACCTGGCCTGCAGTTCAGGATATTCCATTGCTGCAGCACAATCTTATTAACAATGCTTAAAACTAATTTGGTTTAAAATGCATGATTTTCACTAACTTTTCTTTATTGCTTAACATGTACAGTGGCAACTTCAATGCATTTGGGAAATATGAGGTTTAAATAAAGCACACTCTACAGCCGTTGGTACACTGTAGCTAAGTATGTCAATTGGCCTTTAGAGCCGTTTGCCCTATGCATAGGAATAGTCCAGACTACCATGTGAGGATTATCCATTTTCTTGTTAAATGTTGAACATTATTGAATAGGAATATGCAGAGAGGCTAAAGTAAATGGGTTACATGTATGGTAGCTGAAACAAATAGAGCAATATGACTATTTTGCTAGTTCCCCTCCCTACTTTTTTAATGTTTCTTGCAACCTACAAACTGAACTAGTGCTTGAGCAGCTTTAAATGTCATATTTATTATCTCAGTAATACAAATTGAGTTGAAGTAATTTTACTTCATTGAAGAGGGTGTCATGTTTGAGACTTAGTTGTTCATCTTACTATTTATTTATTCATGTTTGTAAGTACTTTGACAGAATTAGTGCTTTTTAATAGTTTTTAATGTACTTGAAAAATCTTCCTCTTTTGCATACAATATGGGTACTTGTAAAACAAAAAAATTTAATTGGTCTCAATGTAGTCTAGACAGGAGAAACAAACTTGCATCAAAATGACAGCTCTTCTGGATGGAGATCAAAAATGCAAAGGCCAAACTGTTGCCATTGATGGAAGTGGGTTGCAGCCAAAGAACCAGAAACTTTCTAGTAGTCCCGTTGCTTAGTGTCCAGCATGGAATGACCTTTCACTATGAACACGGAAATTTATCAAAATTCAGTTCAATAAATCTGAAGTTTTGGTGTCTTACTTGCAACACTGAAATTATTCCATTCCACAATTTGTTTTATTTAAAGCTCTGAAGTCTTCAGATGTACCTTTTGTTGTTGTGTGGCACTTCAGGTACACGTTTCTAGTTTCAGCATCCATTGCCAACCTCTGGCAGCAGTTGAATAGCAGCTGTATCAACACTGTGACCAGGCATGTAGAGTGCTCCAGCCTTACCTTACACATTTGTAACTTAATACAGTGTTCTCAATTTGTACAGAATAGATAGAATATTCTATTAAAGTTGTGAAACATGATTGTTGGTGCCAGTCTGGTCCATAATACTTTGTAAGTTAAATGAATACCCCTATGACTTCTGGTAGTGAATGGTGAAGCGTTCAGCAAGGGCTGTGCCAGCTGTTTGGCCTTGTGCAGCTATTGTCTGAACATCCTCCCAGTTTCCTTTGTTGTCAAAAGCCAAAACAAAAGGAGCCTATTTAAATATTGCAGTACAGCATTCTCTGATGTAAATCAGAACAAACTTGCTCAATGGGCAAGTAAACAGCCTGAAACGTAGTGTAGGATTTGGGTTTTTTTGGGGCGGAATCATTGTTAAAGATTCCTCACAATCTGTGCAGTTTGTGCTGGGGACATGTTAAGATACCCCCCATCAGTACCTTGTAACTGGAAAATTAGTAGCTCTAATGCTTGAGTGATGTATCATAGTGTTAATGCAGGAGTAACAATTAAAAATAAATGTGTATGCAGTCATTAGATTGTAGCATACAAGGGCAGCCACAGAGAACAGTGTGAAACCACATCTGAGAAGGGTGGTGATAACGAATTGTGTTTGCCCACATGCAGACAGGCTAATCCTGGTGATGCTAGGAACATCAAATAAATTTGACTAGCTTTTTTTTTAATCTGTGTGTATATATATATATATATAGGAATAAATTGAATCCTGGTTCCCCCATCCTGGAGAAGTACTTTCCACTACATGGTTAAAGAGGAGTTCTGCTACCTCCAGATAAGCATCTGCAAATGAGCACACAGAAGTAATTTATGTGCATGAGTCCTGAAAGGCTAACTTTTTAATTTTGAGAAAACGGGAAATTCCAGAACATGTAGAGCAAATGTGCCAGCATTCAGGGAGAGCAAATGAGATGAGTGGGTAATGAAGCTGCCTAGCAAGATGTTCCTCCTTGGGAAAGTGATGGGAAAGCTGAGCTGGGATCTGTTACAGCAGAGCTAATGCCAGTTGACATAGCTAAATAGAAAACAGATCTTGTCAAAACCTAGCTGTGCTCTTGCCATTACAGATCTAACTACAATTGCAAAGATGAGCATTTCACGGACTTCTCTGCCCTCAGGTGGTTATTTATAGGCTGTCTAAAGAAGTAACCAGTGGGTACTTGAGCAGCCCAACTCATTCCTTTAGTAGTGTGTGAAGAACTGATGGGCTGGTTGCCAGAATGTTATGGCTGGAGAAATACAGGCTTGATGGTACATACAGGGAGTGTGCGAAAAGGTGAGAGCTGTTGGAAATGAAAACTAAACAATCAGTACTGGTGTTTTCTGAAGATGAATAAATTGAGGGCCCTATGCAAAACTAAGGTGAGAAGTTTTAAAAATGGTGAGGTGATATCAAAAACAGGCATACATGACTGACAATCACAGCAACCTGATAAAAGAAACTGATGCCTTGTTTGTCGGAACACACTCTTCTGATGGAGTCTTTGTGCTGTTAGTTTCTCATTTGAGGGGAAAAGATCCATTTCTGCATTTCAAAGTTGAAGCAGCTGGTAGCACTCCAAGCAAGGTTAATTTGGGGTCACCTACTCGGGCTCCAGCATAATGAATACCTCCTTAGTGCCTCTGCTGTCTAGGAAGAAAGCCTTGGAGACAACAACCCCATTGACCTGTCTGATGCAGAAACAAGTGGCAAATGTGCTTTCAGCTGAAAATTGGGGAAGGTATTTGGTTGCTCAGGAATGTTTTTGCACAGCATTAGAGTGCCTTCCTGGGAGCTTCATATTTGGGATAACTTGTAGCTTTTGGTTCAGTTCCAGTATGTTCAGTTATATGGGGTTTGCTATCTGGTATGGGTTTGTGGTAGCTAGAAAAATTTAAATGGTCTCTGTGTATTTCCACTCTCCTGATTAACCAGGTTTTTCCAGTTTTAAAAAAAGGGACTTGTGATGAATTCATGCTTGGTTAAATGCTTTGGTGGCAGTTCTGCGAACAAATGAGGTCTCACTGAGCTCAGCACAGTGCAGTCCAGAAAAGGCCCACACTCGACAGGAACATGTAAAAAGATGTCAGGCTAGTTCCAGCAAGAGGAAATCGCTTGCTCCTTGGGAGCTTTGTGATTCAGGAGTTAAGTTTAAGATATGAGACATGCCCTGGATGCCTGATGTTACACTGAGGTAGAAGGTAACCTTCTGGACTTAGGCTTGAAATTTGCACTTTCTGCAATATCTTAGCTTGAGCCCTTTTGGAAACAATTATAACTGAGCTAGAAAATGGAAGAAACATTCTTCGTAGTTGAGCCTGTAAACCTAACTTGTGGGTTATGCAGCTGGGTAGGAGATTTGCTTCTGCCATTGGAGCATGTGTTACATGTCCCAAAGCCTTGCCATCATTAAGCTTCATCTGGTTCCGTGGCTTTTTAATGTCAATGCAAAGCAGGGCTTTTGGTAGACCATGAAGTTTACTCTGGGCTTCTGCAAATCATTTCTTGATAGCCAGTTCTAAATGGCAATGCATAAAGGGGGAAAAAAAAAATTAGTGCTCTGTTCATGCTTCTTTATTCTCTATTTTCTCAGGGGCAGAGGCACTGATCTTGTGTCTATAGTATCCATTCAGGACTTCTCCCCTGAAGCTGAAGTCCTTGCACTTTTTGTTATTATTGCCCATGTTTTTCACTAGTCAGTGTGCAGACAGCTGTCACTGTAGCTGTGACCTGTACTCGGAAGAACCTTCATCCTCCCCCAAACACTTTAAGGTCATCACACTAATAGCAGGCAGAGCTATTTTTTCACTACTGCTGTCCTAAATACCTCCGGCCTCTCGCGGGCCAGGGCCAGGAAGCCCAAACAGTAAACGCCGCAAGTCACTCCAGTTTGACAAGCATCCAAAAAAATTTGAAGCCTGTGTGCTGTTAATGAAGCACCATATGAATGAAGGCTGAGCTGTTCACCAAGTGGCAGCTTTTGTTTCCAGACCGGCTTTCCTCTCTGCTTGTTCACCTTGCCATTACACAAGCAAAAACGCATGCTCCACCCAGCAGCACGCTTGCCTCTTGCACAAGCCACCTTACTCTCTGGTTTTTACCGTGGGAATCCAGACACCTTGTGAGGATGCCAAACCAGGTTAATACAACCCAGTGAGCATGAGCTCCAGTTGCCAGCACAGCTCTGTGCAGCCTCCTGGCTTGTAGAAGCCTTCCTGGTAATAGTCCTGCATTAAAAAAAAAAAAAAAAATTCCTAGCAAATTTTCCTTTCCCAAAGGAGCCAGTGTCAGCAACCCAGTGGCCTCTTGCTGACATGCTCCTGCCCTCATGCTTGCCACCAGCACCTGCAAATTAAAAATAACCAACGCCAGACCTACCCCAGCTTAAGAAAAAGGCTGAAGAGAAAGGAAGTGGTATGGAAAGGAATTTACTCCTTATGCAACATGATCCAAAGGGGAACATGAATTTAAAAAAAATTGGCCCTGCTTGGGACAGAAAGCCAGCAGCATAGGATGGTGCTGGAATAGAAGGGCCATTGGTTTATTACTAATGCAAATCTTTGCACTGTGCAAATATCCCTTTTAAGCTCCTAAACTGATCTTTGTGCAAAGCAAATTCATTCCAGGGGTTGAGTCCACATTCATCCACCTTTTAGGGGTAAAGGAAGAACTTGCCTCAGTGCTTTAGCATTAGTGCCTGCTTGACCAACAGTCAAAGTCACACTTAGGAGGGGTTTGGGTTTCTTTTTCCCCCTTTTTAACATTTTCTTTCACCCAGTTATCTAGTCTGTCATCTTCTTTTCAGTGCTCCTGACTTAAGGCATATTTCAATCTCTTTGATTTGCCTTGATAGAAAGAGTGTAAGAGGAGGATAGCATACAAAATTAGTATCAGAACAACTACCAAAGAAAACTGAAGTCAGTGATGGGATATAACTTGTTAGGGGAATTAAAGCACTTGCATAAAGGTCACGTAGTGCTCCTGCACACAAGTGAATAGTTCAAGGCATTTTGACGCAGAAAAAAAACAATTAAGGTATAACTGCTGCTGACATTCCCCTAAGCCATTTCATCTCTTACCGCTTCAAAAAAGCAGGGAAAAACAAATTATGTACTTTCAATCTGAGATTTATATAGGATGAATTGTTGCTTAGCCTATGAAAAGATCAAAAAGGAGATCTTGAAGACAGATTGCCTACAAAGAACACGGGACTGTTATTACACCCCCCAAAAAAACGTTAATAAGCACAGTTCAGGTCAAAACGTAGGCAAGTGCAGCGTGTGCAACAAAGTGTTCGCAAAGGCTGCTTGCTCAGGCTTTTCACAGTTGAGCAGCAAGAGGGTAAATCACTGAGCTGGCATCTCAAGCAGCAATGCTGCAGCATGGCATGTGTATTTGTCTCTGCGGTTGCAGACTTGGTAGAGCTTGTCTGTCTGGAAACTCCTGCAGCCATGGAAATGGCTTGGCTTGCGTTGGGGTCTCCCGGCCAAGGAGAAGAGAGGATGGAGCCCTCCCTCCCACCACACCTCGTTTCCTCTGGTGCCTTCTGGGGACCAGGGGGTTTGGGTCCCATATCTCGGCAAGGATGAATAGGCAGCCAACACCCTGTCTCATCTGGGACTGAACCTCCTGTGAACTCTTAACTGTTACAGCTCGGGACAGCAAAGGAGGAGCCCTCTGAAGGCATGCTGCCACCTTGCAGAAAGGTCAGCATGGTTCCCAAGACGGCTCATGTGGGCTCTCCTGGCCCGGGTGAAGACCCACAGTGGCTTTGGAGCATCTCTGAGAGATGGAGATCAAAAGGCAGAGATGCAGGCATGATCCCAGTGAGCCGCTGCATGGGGGTGTCCTCTGCAGGGCATGAAGGAGTCTTGTTTTCCATCCCTCCTTCCCCTGAGCATCCCTCCTCCACAGATGGCTCTGCCTGTGGGCACAAGGCAGGAGGAGGATGAAGAGGAGGCAGCCTGGCCTCCCTTTCCCACTGCAGTGTGTGGCAACCTCTCTCAGCACTTGGCCCGACCAGTACACAGGGGTTGTTGGGCACGAGGAACCTGCCAGTGCCATTTTACCTGGGGTCCGATTTCAAAGCTAGCCCTGATTAAGACGTTGAATGAAGGCAAAGCAAACAGACACCGTAATTGCGGTGTGTGCTTTCTCATCTCCGTGGTGAGTTGCAAAATGTGCCACCTCCTCTCTCGTCAGCCGGGCTTTAATTGGCTTTAATGAAGAGGCAATTACACGATTTCAATTTTTAATTAAAGGGGGTGGCTGTGCGGGGTGGGGGATGGGCCCCTTTCGAGTGTGTTGGTGGCACCACGGAAGATCTCTGGGCATGGCGTACAGGCAGGTTTGGGTAGGGTCCCCTGGTGCCCTCGCTGGGTAGACAGTTCTTTGAAAGGGACTCTGGAGTGACTGGCAGGAGCAGATTGAAGCTGGCTGCCTCCTGGCCATGCTGCTGGCGCTTTCAGATCCTGCCCCAGCACCCCTGGGCAAGCTGCAGTCAGCTTTTCTGGTGTTGGAGCCAGCACATCAAAGGGGCGGTGAAGAGTTTAAAAAAACCTCCAAACCCCAAAAAACCTCTGAAGCCAAACCGAGCCCTCCCCACACACTGCACCAGCCAGAAACACCTCCTGGATAAAATGCTGGGAGGTTGTTGGCAAGAGGAACAGCTGGTAGGATGGGATGGGTGTCTGAAAGCAAAAGCAGAAGAGCAATTAGAATCTCAAAAAGTAATTTTATTTTATTCTATTCAGTTCTATTCTATTCTATTCTGGTTCATTTTATTTTATGCCATGCGGGAGGCAGCTGTGCTCTGGTAGAAACGTCTATCCCATGACCCTGCACAGCGTGTACCAAGGGAGAACTAATCCACCCAGCCCACATGTAGAATTTTCTTGTAGGCACCACCTTGTCTGTCTGTCCTAACACAGGACCGGGAAGGATAAAACACAGGCAGAAATCTTGCTCGAGAAACAGTGATAACTGCAGGGGTCAAACTGCAGTCCCACAAAGCCTCTGCATATTATTGCTCCCTCTGGCAGCTGGAAAGCCAGAGCTTTGGCCTTGACTCCGTCCCGTGCAATGCGGTGTCCTTTCTCCCCATGTTTCAATGAGTCATAATGGTTTTACAACTTCCTTCTGCCAGAGATAAAAAAAAAAATCATTGAGAAAGAAACCCTGTTGGTTTTGTGGCTGCACCAGACCCTGGCCAGTGCTGCTGGGCTTGCCCTTGACGGCAGTGGCTGGCAAGGGCAGGTGGCCCTGGGACCACTGAGATGCCAGCCGCAGGCAAGCTGGCAGGGTGGCCAATGCATTGCTGACCAGCAGAGCATGGGGCTTGGGGAGGTGGTGCTGCCGCCCAGCCAGAGCTGCTCGTGGGAGTGTGGCTCCAGGGAGGGGAAGGGAAAAAAGGGAAAGGGGAAAAAAAAGAGAGAGAGAGAGAGAGAGAAAGCGAGGTCCAAGATCTCCCTGTGCAAGGATTGGTTCACCTGCTCGGCAAATATAGCTGGGGCTGGATGGCGAGCTGCTGCGTGGGAGGGCTGAGTCATCCCACTGCTGCCAACCAGCCGCCCCAGCCCTGCACCAGATGGGAGAACAAAGTTGCTTTTAACCAAAGAGAAGTGAAACCTGCTTGTTTAAATGCCTGGACGGGAGCAACATGCAAGAACTGGGCAGGGTCCAGTGGTCAGCACTAAGCCAGCAACCTTCTCCCTTTGAACCTTGGGGCTGAGATCCCACCCAAGGCTCCCTGCCAATCCCCCACAAACACAAACCTCCTCCCTGTTTTCCTGCTCTCTTTGCCCCAGGGTCCTGGTCACTCAACAAAAGCTCATTGGCCTCAACACCCTCAGTGATAGTTGATCACAGCCTGGGTTTTTGGAGGGGATATTTTTTGCCATGACACACAACTAGTAGATCTTCCATGGATGTGCAGTCCCACCCCTGCAGAGATAGCTGCATCCCCATCCTAGTGCCCAACTTTCTCACAGGCCTTTTCCCCTTCTCCCCTCATTGCTTCAGATGAGAAAATGAGAAATCACTTATGGTTCAAGATGACTTGTGGCAACCGCTTGTAGGAGATTAAAATAAAACCACCTTCCTGCATTTCAGGATGGGGAATAGGGCGCTATGTGTTAACTGTGCTGGGCAACTGCCCTTCCCTCAGGGCAGCCACCTGCTCCTCCTCTTCTCCCTTGTACTCATCTTCATCTGTTCACGGCCACCATCTGTGGCTGGCATGCTGGTGTAGCTAAGGATAGACAAGTGGGTCCTGGGCTACCACCTTGGTACCTCTTGTGCAAAGTGTTGTGCGAATGTGTATGTGCACATAAATGAATAGCCTTAGGCAGGCAACATGGCTGTAAGAAACATGAGGGAAAATATGAAATCTCCCTGCACTGCCTATCGTGGTGGCAGGGCAAGGGGGTGTTTCACTGTGCACACACCACACCTGGGACACCATCTCCTGTGTGGTAACCGAACACCCTGCACCTCCTGCAAGGCCGTGACACTCCCAAGCATCCCACCCCAACCTGGGGACCGACTTTCCTTCCACGGGAAAACACCCGAAGTCCCCAGCACCACACTCAGCATGTCTGAGTATCCCCATTCCTGAGCTGGGGGCAGTGTGGGGATAAGCTGCCTTGTGGCACTAGGACACCCAGAAGTGCTTTTTAGGGGTTGGGAAAGATGAGATGACTGGCCATTCAAGACCTTGGTCACCTGGTGATGGCCTGTGGCATAAATAAGAGAGGAGTTTTATTTTTAATTAATAGTTACGCCAACACAATCACCGTTCAGTTCTGATCAGGTGAAGCAAATTCCCGTGACACTACTCTAACAGACTGGTTTTCCTTTGTGAAAGGAACAGCTGAAGAAGTGAGTGAGGCACTGCAGGGCGATAAGCAATTGAATGTCCGTGGCTAAAGGGGATTTCTTGGTGCAGGTGCGGTTGTGCTCCTCCCACCCTGGTCAACACTTAGGAGCTTTCCCATGGAGGAGGCAACGAGCCCTTGATGTATGAGTCAAGCAGAAGCAGCTGTGAGTCACCAAAGATAAAGGTCAAGCGCTTTGTCTTATCAGCCACTGGCTGTGCTAGCAAAGAAGGCTGCGCTGTGGGCTGGGTGTGCTGCACAGAAATGTGCTCAGAGGGCAACCAGAGCGAAAAAGCCCAGCACCAGGGAGGTGTCCACCTGGGGAACAAGCCCAGGTGATGCTAGGGACAACTGCCTGGCTTTCTTCTTCCATCACCCGTTTCCCAGCAACATCTGATGATGATGGGTTTTAGTGGTGCTGTGAAATGAGCAGTGCTGATAGGGTGGTTAAATAAGCTGTACTTCACTACTGTCATTCATTGCTAGAGTGGCTAGTATTGGGGAATGAGTGATCCTGGACATGGCCAGGCAAATGACAGGTGCTGCTGTATCCCGCCTTTGTGGCCAGGGGAGGAGAAGGAAGTGAGAAGAGGGACTCACTGAAATCAAATATTTTTCCTCCTGCTCTCACACAGCTTTGCATTTCAGGTTCTAATAAGAAAAGCTAAGAATGAAGAGGTGACTGTGTAAGCCCAAGAGGCTTTTAGAAAGACCTTGTCAATGAAACTGGGCTGGCAGTGCCCGTGTCAGAAACTCCAGCCTTGTTTGCCACTATTTTGGGCAAATGCATGGTTTGCTAACTCTGTTCATTGGTTTCTTTCTTACAAAGCATGCATGTTATCAGATGTGTATCTCCCTTCTTGAGCTGACCTGCCTGTGGTCCTGCCAACCACTTGCAGCAACTGCAGCTTTCACTGCAGCCTCAGATCTTGCAGTTCTGGTGATGGGTTTCCAATTATGGGAAATGTGTCCAGCTTTGTAATGTTGACCCCTGCTCCAGTAAGGCTGGAAGAATGACTTAGTCATCCCGGCCACCTGCCAAGGCATTTAACTCATTTTGCTCTGTTTGGAGGTTATTTCCTGGCTCCGAAGTCTGGCCAGCCAGCAGGACTCAATGCTTCAAATATCCAACAGTCAATAGATAAATTGAGGAAACAGATTTGAAGTGTTTTACTGCTGCTGTAGCAACCTCTCTAGTTACAGCTGCTCCAGAAAAGCTCAAACCAACTCATCCTGGGAAGGTAAATGCCAGTCAGTGCTACCTGTCTTTGCTCACAGAGAGGAACCGTCTTCTAAAGAGAACCAGTAATTTGGGATTAATACCTAAGATTTTAGGACACATTGCCCAGAAATCACGCTGTGATTATACCACGATAAGGGGATTTCCATGTTTTAAGCTACTATTACACAGCATTAGGAGGGTATTACACTGAGCTAACAAAGGGGATGCAAAGGAGAAAGGATGGGTGCCAGGCTCCCAAGGGAACCACCCCAGGTAAAGTGGTGGGAGACATCAGCCAGGTGACACACCTCTGCCTCCTCCAATCCCCCATGTGTGCTGTGGCTGCTTCCCCCTATATTATGCAGGGACTTCAACCTGGGCACTGGCTGCCCTGCCTCCAGGGAAATCTATTTTTTACTCGTCTCTGGGGAGCACAGCCTGGCCAAGGTTATGTGCCAAGCACTCTCATTTCCTCCCCTTAACTGCCTCCCTGCTTTATCACAAACTTTCTCACTTCATCTTTTTTTTCCACTCGTAAAGGCTGCAGTCACTACTGCCTCCAGCAGCACCAGCACAGGCTACACATTGGGTCACAGGACTACCAGCCTCATCCCATATCCAAAAGTTCTGGCTTCTGCTCTCTGCACGAAACAGGCAGAGGTTGCTGCAAACCTCTCTCTGCCACTGAACAGTGGTTTCTTTAGGAAAGTAGAAAAAAAAATCAAATCCTTCTATTTTTATGACTTGGGATTTCATAGAATCACCAGGTTGGAATCACTGGATCATTGAGTCCAACCATTCCTATCAAACNGGCTAAACAACCCCAGCTCTCTCAGCCGTTCCTCATAGGGCCTGTTCTCCAGCACCTTCACCAGCTTTGTTGCTCTTCTCTGGACTCGCTCCAGAGCCTCAACATCCTTCTTGTGGTGGGGGGCCCAGAACTTTCCAACCTCCTGATTAAGCTGAGCAGCTTGGAGGCTGTGAGGAGGAGAATAACAGAGTAATCGCTGCTCACTTCAGTCCCCAGCTCCAGCCCTCTGACCACCCTGAGTTACAGCAGGATGGCTGGGCTTGGCCCCAGGACCCAGGGCGGGGACATGCTTTGAGTTACTTATTGCAAATATTTGCCGAGGTGTGGCTGGGAGTTCAAACATGAGGCGGTGTGAGTAATATACAGGGAAAAAAAGAGAATTTGGTTTTTGCATATTATCCCCATTAGCAAATATTATGTCAGGAACCATGGAGCAAGTGGGCTGCCGTTATCCCTCACTGTATGACACAAAAGGCCAAGGACAGGTACAAAATGGGTGGCAACTGGAGTGTATATGCAACAAATTCTATGGCTCTAGGCTGTTGAACCTGCCCTATTCCCTTTTATTTTAGTGGATGGAGTCAGGAAATAAATCACCAACAGATCAGATTTGAGAAAGTCAATCAAAGCTGGAAAAATACATATTATTGATTCTTATTCTTTTTATCCTATAGTTTTAGGGTTATTGTTTTCCCTCGTGTGTTTGGGGTTTTTATTTATTATTTCATTTGAGCATCTGAAACTGAGGATGGTGAGCATTTGTTTTTTTGTTTTTTTTTGACCACTGTATTGGGCACTTATTTCCCTCCAGTCTTCTTAGGCATTGCCAGTGAGGCAATGCGATGCCTCAACTCCCACTGGCTGCACTGGCAGAGTGTGAGTTTAGGGGGAGCAGCAGGGAAGTCATAGCAGATAAATGTCAAGGTAATTAGAACATTTGCAAGAAGGCAAAAAACCTCCAGAAAGGGTAGATAGCACAAAATAAACCCTTCTTCCCTTCACACCTGCCGCAGTGCAGTGTCCCGGCATCAGAAAGAAAAATTGGCAGCCAAAGGATGATGTTAAATATGACATCAGTGCTACTGTCTGCTCTCCTGCGCTTGACGGCTGCCCGGGGTGAAAGGATGCTCCCCTCCAGTCCCTCCTTGCAGCCTAACCCTCGTCACTGCTGGGAATGATGTGCTGAAGGATTTCGTTTGTGATGGCTCTCCAGCTCACTTGAAGGCAGGAAACACCAAATCTGGACAGTAGCATGACCTCATCTCCCTCCTTCAATCCCTCAAGTTTTCTGATGTTGTGGTTATGTGTTCCTGTGATGCTGGTCAGTGTTTACTCTTAAAGTTTACACACTGTTCAAAAAAGGCAAAAAGGTTGAAAGAAGTACCAGGGGGACACATGAAGCAGGGAGCCCAATCACCAGCTGGTGGGACACGTGCCATGCTGACGCCAGGTAGTGCAGACCAGTGATGTAGTCAGATGTGACACAGGATATCACTCACATACATTATCACCAGTACTAGACCTGCTGGATGCTCCACACAGACAAAACTGGGAAAAAAGATGGTTTGCTGCCACTTTATGGACCTCTGCAGATTTCAAAGGGCTAAGTTATCTGGTAAGATGAGCTTCAGTTTGGCATGTGGTGTTAGCATGTTACTAGAAGGCCTGACCCTACATAATCACCGATAAATGTTATTGCTGTAGCACACTAGGGTAATAAAAGTCGGGGCGGTAGCAGACAGGCAATGTCAGGCATGATCTGTAATCACTGGAGACTTCATATGCAAGGAGCACGTCAACGTCAGTTAGGGCTGAGGTCTCAGACAGATATCCCAAATATTTGTCTTACACAGACTTGGTTTGGGAAATCGGATGGTTTGGAGGGTGGATGTCCAGTCGTTTTAAAATCATGAGCTGTAGCCTAAACTGTCTCCTGAGCTCATCAGACATGAAAAATTGTTCATGGTGTTCAAAGGGGCCAGTAAATAACTGCATAGTTCAGGGCAACACTTGGCAAACTGCTGGTGTTCTCCTGCTCTCAGCAGAAGTCTTTATTAAAGGGGAATTACTGAGCCATCATGTGTCCCTCAGCAGCCATGTGATTGGGCTTTCTCTTCCCCACCGACATGAGCCTCACGGTATTCATGGGTCCCCCTGTGGTGTTCAGCACACTGCTTTGTGAAGACAAGCGTGAGAACAGGCTATGTCCAAGTTTGCCAGAGACAGAGGCCCTGGACCAAACCTAGCCTGTTGGGTCAACACCACCCTTGCCTGTGTGAAGATGAATCTGGGCATGTTCAAGTGGGGAACCAAGCCATGCCTAGCTATGCACGGACCTTGCAGCAACTTTCCACCTGTTTTAATTCTGCCATATGGGCTTGCAGTTGGGTCAAGAGGCTCAAAGATTCATATCAATGGCAGACTGGAGCAGTTCACAAAACCAACACCTCAAGAGACCATATAACACAAGTCTCTTTTTATTCCTTTTATTATTTTTTTTATAACCAAACTAAACATCTACATGATGTCCAGGACATACTACACACAGAGTGATGTACAGGCTGCTGGGGAAAGACAGAGGAAAATACATACCCTGTTCCCCAATTTATAATCTCAGTACTGAAATTAAGTGCCTGAGACCCTTATTTGTCTGTCTCCTTCAGAGCACAACCAAGAACTGCCTTACTGGAAATTACATCTTTTTTTATTCCAGCCCCTCATGCTTGCTCCATGACTGTCTCCTGCAGTTTACAACATGTAATGGTAACACACTGAATCAGTGGGATGAGACATTTCAAGCTGCTTAAGAAAAAAAAAAAGAGTCTTAGTGAGATAAATATTAGTAAATTGAGCAAGCGAGGCTACGTAACATTGCTGATTAATTCATGGCTTACGTAGAGTACAAAAAAAATTCTCACACATTGAGCAAAGATGCTCCCACTGCTGCCCTTGTTTAAATTAACCCCAAAGCTCCAGCCTTGCTGCCTTTCATTTGCTGTAATATTAAACAAACAGCCTTGGTGGCCTTCATCTCCCTGGCTGAGACCTTTCTAAGTGAGCTGCCACTAGAAGAAGAGCTTCTTCACTTGAACTGGGCCATCTTGGGGTTCCCAAGCTCCCTCCGTGCTAATGGAAAGACCTAAACACACACAAAGTGAGACTGATCCTCTTCACAGGGACCTCCATCCTGGCCAGCCACCCCTGATGAGCTCTACGTCTCTCCAGGAGGACCTGCTTGCAGAGGATGGGCACCCACCACCTCACTAGTGAAGTCTGGGGGAACCCAATTACACCAGTTTCTCCCAGAACTTTTCTGAAGGAGAAGAATTATAAGGAACTATAACCAAAAACCTTCCTAGAGATATTCTAGAGTAGTCTAATTAAAAGTAACCAAAAAAACCCCAAAACCTAACCAAACACAAAAGCTTTTTAGGGAGTATGAAAATGTGAAAAAATAAAACAAAAAACAACAGTGAAAAGCATGGAAGAAATGTTGCTCCTAACAACCTTTCCACAGTAGCAACCCACACCCCTGGCTTACTGCTATTTAGGAGATTTTTCAGGACCAGTTTCCTAGGAGACGTTGTGGTCACTCTACCGAGCTCCAGCCATATGCTCCTGTGGATGCACCTAGGCTTGGAGGGCAACAATTTACAGTGCAATGTTTCTCAGTTACTAATCGACTTCAGCTGGCAGTATTACAACATCAATGCAAACTAGGTTTTTTCCCCCACAGATTTCATGTTTTAGCCATTATAACAAAATAAGTTATATGGTCATGAGTCTCCATTTTCTTCTGCTGCTGAGACACCAGCATAACATCAGCAAAATTAGGGGTTCTTCTCCAGGGACAGACCCATTGGTGAGGAGATGCACATGCCTGGGATTACAGAGTGACAACAGGAATAAAAACATGATGGCAGTGGGAACCCTGCAATGGACGATAACAACACTGGGAGCTCCCACCTCTCTAGGGAGAGAGATGCAGTGTTGGAGTAAGTCAGAAACCTTGGCAGGATAAATGCATTGCTAAATCCTGAATTAAAGCTAGTAGGTGATGCCAGTGAGCATGGGAGGAGAACCACAGAGGAGGTAACTCTCCAAAGCCCCATTTTTTTACATTTTTCCACACTGTGAGCCCTACCCATCCTCAGCCTTGACCTCAGGCAGTGGGCCTCTCCTGGCAGCTCCTCGTGGATGCTGTGCTGCGTTACCATGACTCATGTAGCTAAGGCAACCCAATGTTGCTAGCAGCAGAGTAGAGGACACTCACACACTGAAACGATGATCACATCCCTTCACTGGAGCAGGTACTCACTTAAGGAACATGTGCCGTGGCAGAGCCAGGCTATAAAAGCTAGTGCTGCCAGCCCATCCATTGAGAATGAGTGTGGCCATCCTATAACCACAGAAAAAAAATGCTATGCACAACGCACGCACACACATAGGGATGTACCAGCTTCCCTGGGCAACGTCTCAGTGCTATTGCCTTTTCCTGAGAGAGGGCTGAAGCCATAATTTAGTGCCAAATTGCCATGTAGACTTCTAAAAACACCCTCACTAGAATAGAAATTCCTTTGGGGTGAAGCAGAGGGTGGTACCAGCATCCCTGGTGAGCCCAGGAAGACAGGCATGTGCAATGAGGCTCCAGTGAATGGACTGAATTCAGTGTATTTCCAGTCACCTCCCCTTGGTTAACTGCATTATTTTTCCCCATTTTCTAGGAAGAAAGACAAGCTCCTAAATTTTTGCATTCCTGCAGATTTCTTATATTCAAGGGTAACAAAGGGCTGGTGCCTGATAGACTCTTTAATGGCCACAGTGGTTGTACTTGGGAGCCTGCTCACTGCTGAGGCACAGGCATGGGGATGGTGTGGGTTCCAAGGCAAAAAAAAAAAAATCTTTTCTCTTATTCTTGCTGCTGTGTTCAGAACACAATTAAACCAAACTAAAGTAAACCCAAACTAAAGTCAGTCTCTCCCAGCCACCAGCCCCATTTCAGACTTGCCAGGCAATCTAAGACAGCAGCAGTCACCTGAACTGCAATCAACCAGAGCTCCTATTAGCTAAAGCAGGGTCTGTGGTCCTTAATTACCAAAGCCACCTACTACCTTCACACCATCTAACCGCGCATTGACACCTGTCCTGTGCTTGTCCCAAGCTTCAGTGGCTCTGTACAGTGCAAGGCCCCATCACATCGCTTACTCCTCTCTTCAGGCACTGGAGATTAAATTATCACTTTACTGTCAACTCCTTCACCTTGTCAGTGCCTCACCTAAGTTATTAACTCTTATTATTTTAAAAATAAGGCAATGTACATAATTTTTTCTTTTTTTCCAGCAAAGGTAGTGATAGACGCTTGTAACAGTAGTGACCAGCTGCCACAATATACAATATTCCTGTCTGTCTCAGGAAGGGTAAATAAGCTTTAAAACATAATTTATGGAATTTTTGCATGATCACAATAGCAAAGAGCTAAAATATGGTATATTAATGCGCTGAACTATCCTTTTATGTGGTTGTCCCCTTAAGAAGCCTGTTCTATGTAAAAAAGTGAAATGTTCCTACAAGGGACGTGCATTGGAAACTAGGGCCCCAGTTCTGCAGGAACCTACCTTTTTCTACACTGTGAACACTTTTTTTTTTTTTTACATTTTTTTTCCTGCTAATTTCTATTTTTCTAGAATTTTTCCAATTTGGCTAGTGCTAAGACAAGTTGACTGCGGTGATAGCTGGAGGAAGTGTTGAATTTCTGAATATGATAGATAAATGCATAAGAAAAATCATTCAGATGAAAGTAAAAGAGAAAAGACAGAGACCAAAGTGTGCTGCTGACCCCGCATCCACAGATGTGAATTTCACTTAAATGCAAATTCAAGTTTTTTTACTGGACTTTTTGAAGCAAGGTGTGCACAAACATGCCATGTCCTGCAGCCTTTCCACACCAGGAGCCTTCCTCCAGATGTTCCTTGTATGCTCCTGTGTTGCTGACTTAGTTTTTTTTGTCTTTTTGAAGTGGTGTCTCATTTCCTGTGCACAAAGACCATTCCCTGCTGTATTCTGGAGCCCAATTAAAAATATAATGATTTCTGTTTAGGATGGAGCTCTACTCCTGCCTGTCTCCAGCTCCCTTATTCTCATGGGGTCTTCTGGGCAGGAACTTGCTCTTTTACAGAGCAGACCAGCAATTGTCCTGAAAATATAGATATGCAGCTTGATAGTCAAACAAAGCAAACTAAATCACTCTAAAAAATGAGCTATAGTGTTGGCTTTCAGGGAAAAGCCTGCAGCTCTTCACACTGTGACACAGCCACATGTATGATCTGCAGCCACTCCCCCACCCCCATAAGCAGCGATGGCCAGCGTGGTCTTCCCAGAGTGGTTCCCCAGCCCATCCCACCCTGAGAGGCTCAGCCAAACTATTTCTGGCTCATTCATAAACCCCAAGAGCATTGCACAGCCCCCACCTTTGTTCTGGCCCTCCCTACAGATGTGCAGGCTGCCATGAATTATCAAAGAGTGTTCGTATAATCCAGCTGATGAGTGATTTGCAGCGGAAACTAGTTTGGCTGTAGCTCTGATTTGTTCCTTGGAATGGGCTTCTGACCCTGCGGAAGTCATTGGGACTGTTGCCAAGTTCTTCAAAGAGGCCAAGCTTTGCTTTGTAAACTCACCTCTGGGGTTTGGCTTACAAACACCTGCAGAGGTGTCGGTCATTCAAGAAAGATGATGGAGGGGAACAGGGCTCAAAGTCTAAAGGGTGACGCTGTACAAAGTACGTAACTGAGTAAATACTGCTTTGAAAAATGGTGTGAAGAAGTTCATTGAGCACAGCCCTTCCCTAGGCTGCAGGTTTGATGCAATGTTGAGGAAGCTGGATGAGCCTTGTGTCAACTGTTGTAAGAGTGACAAAATGAATGGCTTACAAGGGGAAGGGCTTGGACATGTTTCTTAAATATCACTTCCAACCGCCACAGACTTTATGGATTCCCCTGTGGTGTTGAGCACTGGCCAGATTATAAAGAACTATGGTGTCCTCCCTGGGAGGAGAGGGTGGGTTGGGGGGCAATAAAATGGAATAAATGTGGTGATTATGGAGGACAACAAAAAGGGTTAGGAGGTCTGTGTTAATGCAAAACTGGAGAGGTGGGATGCCCTGAGGAAAGGACGCAGGAAGGGCTGATGAGGATAGAATCACAGAATCATAGAATCACCAGGTTGGAAGAGACCCACTGTATCATCGACTCCAACCATTCCTATCAAACACTAAACCATGCCCCTTAGCACCTCGTCCACCCGTGCCTTAAACACCTCCAGGGAAGGTGAATCAACCACCTCCCTGGGCAGCCTGTTACAGCGACCAATGACCCTTTCAGTGAAAAAATTTTTCCTAATGTCCAGCCTAAATCTCCCCTGGTGGAGCTTGAGGCCATTTCCTCTTGGCACAGAGCTCATTGGATGCAGGGCCTCAAAAGAAGCTAGTGGGCTTGGCAGGTCCTGGTTGAGTCTCTTGGGGCAACTAGGGGCTGGCGCTCAAACCGAGTGCTCGGGAGAGGTGGCAGCAGCCTAACACAGCCAGAGCTTGGTCCCATGCGCGCCAGACGGAGATGATGCCAGGGCAGATCTAATGTGGCAGAGATAGCAGAGCCCAGGAATACAGGGACGTGGTTTGGGGAGCACTGAGAGTCCCAGGTGGAGATGGTGCCGGGGCAGATTCAACGTGGCAGAGATAAGAGAGCCCAAGAGCACAGGGAGGTGGTTTGGGGAACACCGAGATGCTCCCAAGCTCTGAGATGCAGCCAGGTGTGCTCAGAGGGGCGAGACGGGGGTCAGAGCTGCCTCACCCCGCGGGGGGCGGCTGGGCAGAGGGCACACCGGGGGGGAGGCCGGAGCCACGGTGCCTCCCGGAGCGTCTCCCGCGCCGCCCGTCGCCCCGGGGAGGGGGTGGAGCAGCGTCCCCGCAGCGCAGGGCGCCCACGGGCGGGGGGCGGGCCGCGCTCCGGGGGAGGCACCGGAAGGCGCCCGGCGCTGATTCATCGCAATAAATCGTTCCCGTCGCGGAGAGGCTCGGTCATCCCCTCCCGAGCTGGAGCCGGAGCCGACGCAGCAGCAGCGAGAGCCGCAGCCGCCGGGAGGGAGGATGAAGATGCAAGCCGAGGTGATCCGCGAGGGCGAGCTGGAGAAGCGCAGCGACAGCCTTTTCCAGCTGTGGAAGAAGAAGCTGGTGGTGCTGACCAAGGACAGCCTCAGCCTCTTTCCCGACGGGCACAAGCGGGCCAAGGGCAAGGAGCTGGGCTTCGGCTCCATCCTCAAGGTGGACTGCGTGGAGCGCACGGGCAAGTACATCTACTTCACCATCGTCACCAAGGACCGCAAGGAGATTGACTTTCGGTGCCCGGACCAGAGCTGCTGGAACGCCTCCATCACCATGGCGCTCATCGACTTCCAGAACAAGCGGGCCATCCAGGACTTCAAGAGCCGCCAGGAGATGGAGCAGGCGGCGGGTACCCAGGAGCGGCGATTGGCCCGGGCGCCCTGAGCCGCCGCACGGTGAGTGTCCCTCCCGTTCCCACCGGGCTTTGAATGGCCTTAACACCTTTTTTTTTTTAAACAACTATTCCCTCCCCCTTGCCCCTTTCTGCACCTGCTCCGGGCACTCAGACAGGATGGGAATCGGGGCTCTGCTGCCCCCCAAACCGGGGACTCAGGGCTCGTTCCTGATGTGGCTCCTGGGGTTTCGGTGGGAGTCGGGCTTAGGCAGGGCAGCGGGATTGTGGCTGTTAAGAGGGGAAATAGTACTTGGCAGCGATTTCGCTGATAGTACAATATCTCTGAAATTAAAGGCTGAACGCTTGCTCTCCCTCTAAAGCTCCGGTTTTGGTTTCTTTCTTTTCCCCTTGCTCGCCATTGATCTAACTAACCTCCTTTCTCTTGCTGTCTTTAGAGCATACCACTGGATGAAAAACCAGATCAAGGGTCTTGGACTGAAATGGGACAGGGTACCAATGAAGGAAAGCGAAGAAGAGAGCTGGAAACAGCTTGGTTTTCTCCGAGCCTGTTGAGGCTGCTGAGCAAAGAGCCCCGAGCTTTGCCTGAGATGCATTTAAAGAAAAACCAAAGACTTTTCATAAAGGACTTCTAGCAAAGTGTCCACGTGTTTTGAGTGGCACAGCTTTGTGAACAGTTATCTTCTATTTATGAGACAAAAGGAAGATTCAACACTGACTGGTGGTGTTAAACGCAATTTAAATTATTTCTAGTATCTATATTTGTATTTATTTTGATGAATGTCTTTCAGCAGTTACTGGTCTTAATATTGCTTTTGCGTTAATATGTCCATTCCAAATAAATTACTTGAAATGTTCATTTTTTATTACTATACTCTGGGCTGCAGTAACTTTTGTTGATGCTTGTTTGTGGAGCAGGCGGTGGTGTAGTGGCTTAAAAAGAGAGGGTAAACTCAGCTTTTTGGTGCCTTGAACTGGGCAGCGGGAGGTAGAGAAAGCCCAGATAACTTATTTGCATTTGACTACTCCTGAACCAGGGAGGGAAAGTATGTTAAGGTCCAGTTCTAGTCAGTGGTGGAAATGGAAAACCCACCAAAGTTGTGATAAAGTGCTGCTTTTGAACTATACAGTCGAGTAATGGCAGCTACACAAGGTGCAGGAGTTCCCTGTGACAATAAATTGGTGCTGTCTGCTAATGCCTCATGTTCTTCCCCCACTCGCTGTAGCTTGGTGCTGTGCTAAGGCAAAGAAATGGATATTTAAATTTGGAAAAAACAGTGCTCAATGGGATTTGTCTGCTTTGCAACAAAGTAAGCTGAACTCCTCACTTTCTCCTTTTCCTCCACCTCGGCAGTCTCTAGGTCAAGTTCAGTTTCAACAATAACAAGGAATAATGGAGATAATCTATTTCTGATAGAAATGGGATTTTTATTTTTTTATTTAATAAAACTGCTACAGTTTATCTTGTGAGGCTTGGTTATGACTAACTAACCTGGGCTGCCTTGAGAGCAATGCTGTAGTGCATGAGTCAGCTCTGGCAGTCAGGATTAGGAGCTTAGCAGACAAAGTACTCGCTGCTAATGCTCCAAAACTGGTAGTTCATATTGTACAACTTCCCTCTTCCCGATATGAGTGCAGTTTTTGCAGGAGACTTTGTACTAGGGAAAGTAGTAAAGTGTGTAATTACAAGTAGCCTGTAGTAAGAACAAGAGAGGCTCAGTGGAGCGGAAGTAAAACTGGAAGGGGGGTTGCCCCCAGTTTCTAGAATTGGCCGGGAGCCTTGTGCTGCAGGTATGCTACGCTGGGGTTTGCATCCTCCCTGCACGCTGCTGGCAACTATGCTGTTGCTGACTGGGCTTATGCAGAGGCAGAGCTGCACATGACTGAGCTGTGAATGCAGTAAACTTTTGGCCACAACATTCAAAAGTCTTTGGCCTCAATCCCTCTCTAGCATAAGAAAGCCAGAGGTCTATTTAATGCAGCAACATGACGCTCAAAACCGGATGTGTTTTACCTCAATTTTCCTTGGTACCAGTGCAGGGGCTGTGAAATAAAAAACCAAACCACCAGAGCAGAAGCACTGCCTTCTAATCCCTAGTTTTGGTGAATCCAAGCAGGAATGCTGCCTGACAACAGCTGAGGATCTAGAGCTATTTCATGCAATGACAGCTACTGCTGCAGGGGGGAACCCGATATTTCTCAGGGTCCCACAACCACCAGCTGTTCCAGTGCAGTTTCAAGGCCTTTGTAAACCAATCCGTCCCTTACTCTAGATGCAAAGGCAAAGTATTGTTCAAATGGTTTTATTCCAGATTTATAGAATAAAAAATAAAATGCAAGAACTTCTTTATTTCTGTGGAAAACGTAAGGGAGTTACACTCTTGCAACTGAATTATTGGCTTTTCATCTCTCTTAGTGGGATTTTACTTTTTAAGAGGTAAATAAACAAACCTATATTGACAAATAATTGTAAATAGCCAAAGGATGAGACTCCAAATTGTTTGTATAAAACTCCACCAATGGTTGGGCCTACTGTCCGGGTCAAGGGTTGCACTGAGGCGCAAATCCCAAGCATGGTACCTAGGAGAGACGGGAGAAACATGCAGACGTTAGGATGAGGGCAGCTCTTGGTATGGAAAAAAGCATCCCTTCATCCCTGATGGTGTTCCCCCATAGTAGTAACAAATCACTTTAAATAATCTCTTATATCAATTTCTAAAAGTCCAATTAGGGTTTGTTAAGGCCAAAGACTCCTGGAGGCATAGGGACTATTTTCCACCATGAACCAGCTCAGCTCTTTACTGAGCGGTCTAGACAACTGTAATGCTGCCCAAAAGGCAATTCAGTACTCAACTACTGCCTTCACCGGGTCCAAGGGTTCCTTTGGCCCCAGAAGACAGTTCTGAGCATTGCACTCGGCAGGACTGGTAGCTGCATCGGCTTAAGGATAGAGAGGTAATTTCTAGGGTTATGTTTAAGACTTTCAAGCAAATCATGAAACTTCTTTCAATATCATAATTACCTAAGTGAGCCCCATACCACCCGAGCTGCACTTGCCATTTATTATCTAGCATGAGACAGAGGAACAGTTCTTGAGGGCTTAGCAGGAGTGAGAGGCTTAGGTCTAACTAGATCTTTAAGAATAAATAAATAAAATCACAAATAAAGACTGAACCCCTTTGAGATACTCCCCATTCCCCCTCATTCCCTCCCAGCAAAAGAACGGATATTCCAATTTGGATGGAAATGTAAGCCCTTCACCCGGCTGGGCCGGTTCCCCCTCCAGCAGCTCTCCCATTTGCATTGTTAACAGGAACCCAGTGGATGGGGAAGCACCTCCAGTTTGGCAAAGGCGGACTTTTTTCCATGTGCAGACAGATGGCTAGGATGTCCCATGGGATGCCAAGAGGTCCCCCGTGTAGCTGGTGCTCTCTTTGCCTTGTGGTCTTCATGCAGGACAGCTATCATGCTCAGGGGAGCAAAAAATACCCAGCTAGCTAAAAAATCATTAGCTCCACAACACTAAGAGGAAGGACCAGCTGGCAGCATACACAAGAAGCTTGTGCCTTGCTCTGAAATAATTAAAATTGCTCTTTTTTTAAATATCAGTATAATTATTTGGGCTGTTTGGATGAATTTTCCACCAAGACATGCATTGAGGTATTGTTGCTGGACAAGACCACCAGCATCTGGGAAGGAGGATGCTGTCACACATATAAGAAAAGGTGGAGCTGAGTGTGACTTTTCACGTGGGTAGCCATGGGGAAATTATCCTTGGCTCTCAGAGAGAAGAGGCAGCCAGGTGTTCATGTAATGTCGTCCAATGATTACTGGGCTTTTATCAGCATGCTTAAAATACTTGTGCAATGAGCCCCAGCCAAAGGCGTAGCCATGCAGAGAGGGAAATCTCCCAGGAAGCGCTGCTGAGCACTCCTCCTGTGCATGGGAACACAAAGGCTATGGGTGGGACCTTGCCTTGACCCTTTGCCAATGGGAACCATCCCACAACCACCAAACTCTCTGGGCAGGTTTTGCAATTATTTTTTCCCCTCTAGGTATTTGAATTAAACTAATTACTATGTACAATTGCCAAACTGGCTCTTAGGATTGAGGAAGCACCTTTTTCCCTTCCTCTTTTTTTGGGCAGAAACCAACTCTCTTAAAAAGCCAGGCTCTCCCTCTGCACTTCTTCAACATGTTTCAGAGAAAGATAATTTCTGTTTAATGAGCTTAAATTAGATCACTCATGTCAGATACCCTCGAGCTTTGGGACACTGTAAATCTCATCTCTGCAGTGTGGCCCTAGCTCTGTTGCAAATCTACTCATGTGATGGATCTAATCTAAGGCAAGACCTTTAACTGTGACAAGTCATCATGTCAGCAGAAAAGTTCCTGTGTTGCTTTGTGGGGCTCTGCCAAAGCACATGCTTACCTTCTTCACCATGACTATCCCACTTTCTGAACCTTCACAGCCCTTTTTTCCTCCCTCCCTAGTTTTTTTTCCCTATACCCATACCTGCCATGACTTGTCCCAGTGCCCATCCTCCTCTCCCGCCCCATCCCTCCTCTCCTCCCACAGGTTTCAGATTTGGGTGCTGGCAGGTCCCCAAGCTGGGCGGCCTCATCCCTCCTCCCACCCTTTGCTGTGCTGGGGCATCCTATCTTACTCTCCTTTCCAACTCACATCCTGTTGCCACGCTCAGATGATGATGCTGGCCTAGATCAGCCACATGCCCGTGGGGCAATCACAGGGCCTAATTTAATGATTAAGTCATTGCTGCCAGCAGCCACATTCAAACCACCAAAGCACAGGCAAAGCTGGGGGGTTCAGTGATCTGAGTCCCACCTGGCTGCCAGATCTTCTCCTAAGTTTTTCTGTCTGACATATAAATAAAACCATGAAAAGTGGACCTAGTATGCAGGGAGGCTCTGATGGACTTCCTCCCTTTCTCCCCTGAGGATGGGGGGCCCTGTGCAAGAACAAGACCTCCATTCTTGGGGAGGGACTGTGGTTGACAAGGAGCATTTGTGTGGATGGAAATCCCCCTCAATTCAGGGCTGCCATCCCAAAAGCTCACACACCCAGCTGAACAGCATGTGCACGCAGGGGAGAATTTTCCCTTCCTGCCTTTGAAGATGAAGAGAGGAAAAAAAATATCAAAGGGACATCAATGAAATCATTTCCGCTCTCTTCCTTTCAGAGCAAAGCTCCAGCCACAAGCAACAGCAAGCAGTAATCTCATCAGCCTCACTAGGAAATGACCTTCAATCAGTCCTAAAAGCAGGATGATGAGTGCAAGGAATGGTGCCATCCTACATCCCACTGTTCCCTTTCTGAAACACCTATTTAAAAGGCAAGGACAAGTGACTCAGTGTCTAGCAAGGGCGGACACTCTTGCAACGCACCATCTGTTCTAGCCCCACAATGAGACAGGCACCTGAGCTCAGCCCAAACTCCAACCCTTTGGAAAGCCTCTTCCTGGCCCAAAGTAAAACCTCCATAGGCTCCGCCAACCCCAAGCTGACACGAACATCAGGAAGAGACAGCAGCAAGGCTCGAAAGTGAGGTTTCCAAAAGCAAATTTTTAGTGTGTAATTTCCTTGCATTAATTAAAAGTTAGCTATTGCAAGTTAGCACTCAGTTTTTTTGTGCAGTGACAGTGAGGCTTTTTCATAAAACCAGATTTCTATGCACGGATTTCTAACATGCCAACAATATGCCCACTTCTCAGAGCCAGGCTCAGGCTCACATAGGAAGGAGTGGCCTTTTAGCTGCTGTATGGGTGGAGCAGCCGCCGTGGGGTGCCACCCATGGACAGAGATGGATGAAAGGCATTTTAATAGCTGCATTTCTGCGTGAGACACCCACGCTGCCACTGCTGCAGCTGCTGCAAAGAGGCAGTTTGTCGGATCTGCTGTGTCAGGCATTCCTGCCTTCATCCCTGGCCCCTGCGCGAGTGCATCCAAAACAAGTGCAAGACCATCAGATGCCTCTTCCCTTGGAAACATCACAAGGAGGAAGCAGGGTTTGAAAGGCAAGGGCCAAGGAGGAGCAATGGACACAAGGTTTTCCACTACCACTGTGTTCCTCTGTGCCAGCAGCATCCCGCCTCAGCACGCCCAGTTTTGAGCCAGCTGTAACTCTGCAATTTGTAGCAACACTTGGCATGACATCAGCCCAGGATGGATAGGCAGTAGAATGCCCTGGGTAGCCCGTGGCTTTCCCAGTGTCCCATGACCCCCTCGTGACCACCTGTGCTGCCTTCTGGGCTGTCCTGCCACACAGAGACCATCCATCCTGCTGAGGCATAGGCTGACCTAACAATATATGCAAACAGGGAGCAGGGTGAGGCAACTAAACCCATTTTCATCTCTGAACACAACTTGCCTCCGGGCTTTGAAAGCCAAGCAATGCTCCCTTTTTCCTCACAAAGCCCCTTTGAGAAGAGGCTGGACAAATTCCCAAAACCATTTGGTGCCCTTCCCCTCTGGCTCTTCCTCCTGGCATGAGCATTACTCGAGGTAATGAAACAGCAGATTTTCTTCCCAACTGAGCACAGGGGCTGGGACATCCACAGTCCTCCCCTCCCTGGGAACTAAGTGGTCCTCCCAAGCAAAAGTATCACACTTAAAAGTTGTGGGCTCCCTGACTTTGTAGGAGGTGCAGTGGTCAGGTCTACAAATAACTGCTGAAGTGACATTTAGAAAAGCTCTCAATCCAGAAGCATCTCAAAAGTGCTTTAAAATCTTCACTAACGAGCTGTGCAATATATAACTCCTGTTCTCAATAGGGGCTGTGCAGAGGTATCTTGCTCAGATAGCTGCTAGGGAAGATGAAGAGTGTAAGCTGGCATCCCAGAAAGGCTGAGCTACAGCAGAGAATCTTACAGATGAACGTGGCTTGAGGAGAAACCCTGAGAGAGCTTGAGCAAAAGACACCATACTGGGTTAACAAGGTCCATCCTGGGACAAACTCAGCAAGGCTCTCATGGCAGTAAAGTAGGCATATTTCCTTTGTCAACAGAAGAAAAAAAGCAGGTATAAAGATTTGTGATCTAGCACTGCATTTCAGCCCCTTGTTCAGAGAAGTATAGCAACTCTTCAACTGAAATATTGCCAAAATGTAGAGAAGGGGACAATTACTGCATCAGGCAAAACACATTTCCAAAGAGCAATCCAGAATACTCTCCTGCAATGCCCTAAGCGAAAAGGTGTAAACAGGCCCTTCAGTCACCCTCACAGTGGAAAAGCAGCTTTTTTGGTTTTTTTTGGTGGACCATATGGGTTCACATGGAAAGGAGAGTTTTGGAGAAACTTCCCTTACTATGGGTATCAGCAGGCAGCACAGGGTTGCAGGATGCTTGCTCAATGTTGTTCAAGCTCATCCTATATTAGCCCCACCAGTCCCCATTCATCTGCTCTACTGACACCCACTGCATGCAACTGCCAAACCAGATTTGCTGGGGAACTGGGTGTTCTCCATGAATGCACCCCAATCCTCAATAGCAGTGACATGAGATAAGATGCATCTAATGAATCGAAAAATGAGAAAAGACCAGTCTGATCTTTTTTGATAAGTCTTACCAGTGTCGGAGGAGGGGACAGCCTTGGTGAGGATGCTGTCGGTGATGGTGTTCAGTGTGCTGAAGGCGAACATCAGTGGCACGGCAATGATGCAGTAGTGCCACACAGTCCTCATCAGGGCCTAAGAGAGAGGACAAAATGGACCATTAAAAGTTACAGAGAACAAGTGGTGACTGTGGCAACCTAGAAAAACATCATGAGCCAAAGCTGTGACTTAGACGAATTCTGGGAGCTACAACTGATCCATGATTGTGTGGCTTTGGCCATTGCAGGGTCTTTCATAGCCCACCATTTGTCTGCAGTGAATTATTCCAAGCATGTAGCACAAGTAGCAAATGATACCCTACAATTTGGCAGCATGTTTCTCTGGCACTGCTGTGGGTATTTTTAGTGTCTGTGAATTAGTGACATCCCCTGCCCTCCCCCCTAATCTTCTGTCTCTTGTCCAACTCCTGAGGAAATGTTGAACAGCAGATGCATGTGGTGTACTCCAGGAAGCCTGCATTACTTACACAAAACAGACTAGAGAAGGCATTTTGGTTCATTATCATAAATAATTAAAACTAAACTGAGCTTGTCAAAATAAATGAGTGTGATGCATTATGTAACAGTGTACCTTTGGGATTTCTGGTCCTGTTCTGCTGCTTCCTTGCTAATAAATTCACTGAATTCAGTAATCTGGAATAGGTGTCCTGGTCATAAGTGAACGTTAGCGAACATAATCGGGGAGAGTAATGATTTTGTTATTGCAGCTATTCTTAGTGAGGACATCCCTCCAGCTATTTAATACTGAAACAGAAGCAGTAAAGCTCCCTAAGCCATGGGCCTAGAGCGGCTCTCAGCTCATTCATAAGCCTTGCTGCTCAAATGAATGGATTTCTCTGGGGCATGAAAAGGAAATTGCCCCTTTCTAGCAAGTCTCCTGCCCTCACCTGTGTCTCAAGGTGTGTTATTGCAACTGGAAAACATCTCTGTTGCTGGTTTAGCCAGAAGTTTCATTCTTTGGTGTTCTCTTTTCTAAGATCTGGTCCCTGCCTCTCAGCTACAGAAGATGGAAAAGCCCAGAGACATTGCTCACTAATGATTAGGAAGTATTGAAGTTTATTCCTAGTTGCTCTCCAGATTCACACACAGCCAGGTTTTTCTCCTCAGAGGGATTCTTTACCCGCATTTTTGTTAAGTTCTAGTCACTTCTGATTAAGGAACTAGAGAACAAAGACAGAGGAACAGGTAGTTGGTACATAAACATTCAGACAGAGGGAGAATAATTCCTTGCTAGGGAAAATGTCATTGCAGGACAACATTGCAGATCTCATGGCAAAAACCAGCTTTAAATCTCCCCTGACTAATACAAATTCCCTCATGGGCTGAAGCAAGTGGACAGAAAAGAGCTGCTCTATATCTGTGTCTCCTATAAAACTAGATGAGATGGCTTCTGGCTCCTCACTCCCCTGGGGCCTGGAAAGGATTGAGCCAGGCAGAACTCTGCTACCCCTCAGCTGCTGGGAAGTTATCAGTCTTTTTGACCTGAGCAGATCTGAAAGTGTTTTTCAGGTGAGAGGCAGAACAAGGAGTTTCAGCAGACAGGGTCAAAAAGCAAACTCCTGGGAAACACAGGCAGAAAGGCAGGACGAGGCATAGCAGTGCCTTCAGAGAAAAACTTCCCTGCTGCAACTGCCAAACACTCCTACAAGCCTGCCCACGTGCTACCAGCTTGCATCTGCAGATCAGACACTGGCTCTCCCCTCCTCTGCTTTTCCAGTTGCTACTGCAGAGCTCCCAGCCCACCCCTTCCTTTCTCCAGCTGCTGATTGTTGGGAACATCCTGCAGCTTCTTCCCAGCTGTACTGCCGTCCGTCTGCCTGTCTGTCTGTCGCCGGTGGTGCCTGCCTTCCAAAAACACTTCAGCCCACCTCCTAGAGATACAAAGATGGGTTTCAAAGCGTCTTTTTTTAACAGCTAGCTTTTCTCCTCACTTCTACGATTTGAGGAAGGAATTTGCTTCATTTGGAGGCCAGATGCAGCAAAGGCACTGCAGGCGGGATGCTTCTCCAACAGTGGCTATGCAGGATTAAAAGCTTTACACATTAGCCTCTGCATTTGGGGCCTGCTGCTGTGACAACACTCACCCCGACCAAGACGGAAAGCCACTCCAGAAATGGATGTTTTCTCTGCAGCTGCTTGAACAGTGTACTTTTTAATAAGGCATCCCCAGTGAAGAGGATCACAGTTGTATTTGCCTATGAATAGTTCTCATGGGAAGTAATTGCTGACCCTTGTCCCCAGGCCCGTGCTGTCAGGATGTCCACAGCCCTCCAGGGATGTTATAATTGCCAACTCTAAAACTATTTCCCTTCCCAACTTCCCTCCTTGCAGAGCCAATGTCAGCCTCACCATACTGGGGCATTAGTGCCTGCAAGCCATGCTGCTTGTCTCTCCTCTGCCACTGAAATTTTCTCTCCTACATCCATCCCTATGTTTCAGTGGGACCTCAGTGCACACAAGCCATTTACTTCATGTTGCTCCTCTGCCTGATTCCCATGTGACTACAATTTGGATCATGGAGACAGTCCCAGCAGTATCCTGTCCTGAATGAGTTTGGGAGTGCTCCATCTGGTCCCACCTAATTGCCCCCACTCAGGACCAAAAAACACCCAGACAGACCTACAAAGTCCTTTCTGGGCCATGCTCAGGAATAACAAGCCCTGTGCAGATGTACTATGCTAAGATGGCACATGAATGCCAGCAAAACCCACATGGCAACAGTCAGGAAGGATCCTTCCTGAGCATCGCACCACATGGTAGCATCTCTGTGAACAGTAGTATCCCAGAGAGGAGGACTGCGCTCCATCTGAGAAATCCAGCCTTTGTCTGCATCCATCCTCCCTTCCCAGCCTCATCTTGAACAAATAATTTAACTTCAGATTAGCAAAGGTGTGTAGGTGCCTCATCTCATCCATGTAGCTGGGAACCATGAGCTTCAATACCCTTCAGGATTTCATAGAATCACCAGGTTGCAAGAGACCCACCAGATCATGAAGTCCAACCATTCCCACCAATCTCTAAACCATGTCCCTCAGTACCTCATCCACATGTGCCTTAAACACCTCCAGGGAAGGCGAGACAACCACCTCCCTGGGCAGCCTCTGTCAGTGCCTAATGACCCTTTCAGTGAAGAATTTTTTCCTTATGTTGAGCCTGAACCTCCCCTGGTGGAGCTTGAGGCCATTCCCTCTTGTCCTGTCCACTGTTACTTGGGAGAAGAGGCCAG
>WAAB01002914.1:338351-386043 GCA_013389865.1 Piaya cayana | reverse complement strand
CCAGAGGCTGACAGTTTCTGTAGCAGAATGCTGTGAGAAACTGTGTCAAAGGCTTTGCTGAAGTCCAGGAAGACCACATCCACAGCCTTTCCCTCATCCAGCAGCCGAGTCACTTTGTCATAGAAGGCAATCAGGTTAGTTTGGCAAGACCTGCCTTTCGTGAACCCACGTTGACTGGGCCTGATCACCCGGTTCTCTTGCAAGTGCTTCATGATAGCACTCAAGATCACCTGTTCCATGACTTTCCCTGGCACTGAGGTCAGATTGACTGGCCTGTAGTTCCCTGGATCCACCTTGTGCCCCTTCTTATAGATGGGTATGACATCACCAGCTTCCAGTCCAGTGGTACCTCCCCAGTTGTCCAGGACTGCTGGAAGATGATAGAAAGGGGTTTGGAAACACATCTGCCAGTTCCCTCAAAACTCTTGGGTGGACTCCATCCGGCCCCATAAACTTGTGGACGTCTAGTCGGGCAAGCAAGTCTCTGACCACCTCCTCTTGGATCATGGAAACCTCATTCTGCTCCCAACCCCTGGGGTTGTGCACAGAGGGAACAACTTTCCTTACTGTTGAAGACTGAAGCAAAGTAGGCATTGAGTACTTCAGCCTTATCTTCATCCCCTGTTACTGTTGTTCCCTCTGCATCTAGTAGGGACTGAAGATTCTCCCTAGTCTTCCTTTTACTGTTGTTATATCTGTAGAAACATTTTTAATTGTCTTTCACAGACTTGACCAATTTGATTTCTAGTTGGGCCTTAGCCCTCCTGATTTTTTCCCGGCATGTTCTCGCTTCCTCCCTATAGTCCACCCAGGATGCCTGCCCCTTCCTCCAAAGCTCATAGACCTAATGATCTTTCTGCAGCTTCACCTACGGAAACCTTGTTACGACTTTTACTTCCTCTAGATAGTCAAGTTTGACCATCTTCTCTATGCTCTGGCAGGGCCATGGCTGACCCCGCTGGGGCTGATCCAAGGACCTCACTAAACCATCCAATCAGTAGTAGTGACAGGCAGTGTGTACAAAGGGCAGGGACTTAATCAAAACGAGCTTATGACCCGCACTTACTGGGAATTCCTCATTCACGGGGAAGAATTGCAATCCCTGATCCCCATCACGAATGGGGTTCAATGGGTTACCCACACTTGCCAGTGGAAGGTAGGCACAGACATCTAAGGGCATCACATGCGTGAGGCCCCAGACATCTAAGGGCATCACAGACCTGTTATTGCTCAATCTTGGGTGGCTGAACACCACTTGTCCCTCTAAGAAGCTGGATGCTGACCACTCGGGGGTCGTGTAACTAGTTAGTATACCAGCGTCTCATTCGTTATTGGAATTAACCAGACAAATCGCTCCACCAACTAAGAACGACCATGCACCACCACCCACAGAATCGAGAAGGGGCTCTCAATCTGTCAGTCCTGTCTGTGTATGGGCCGGGTGAGGTTTTCTGTGTTGGGAATTGGCCCTAACTTCCCTGTGGCTGAAGTGTGGTTGCGGGAATGACACTCATCCTACCCACGCCGGTGGGAGCACTGGGACCCTGGCAGCAAGGCTTGAGGCTGAATCCTGCAGGGAACATAGAAAGGCTGATGCAGCTCAACTGTACTTTGGGCGCATTGGTGAGCACCCTTCCTCCACCCCCATCGCCTGGTCAGAGCTATCAGTTCCCCAAGCACAGCTTATCTGAGCAAACACTATTACTGGCAGAGCTACCTATGTCAACTCAGTTTTACAATTACCATTTGAGATTGGCATCGACCATCATCTATGCAGACACAAACAGTAGTGGGTAGCATCACTCATCTCAAAATGGAGCAACAAAATTATTACCTTGCTACTCCCTCCCAGATACTCTCATCCTGGGGAATTAGGATAAAAAAAAAAAAACACCAGAAAAAGAGCACACAATCTCCACTGTCTTGCAGCAGCATACATCTGCAATGATTTCTACCCCCCACTTTTCATTTACCTTCTATGTAGTTCAGGAAATGCAGTCGTTTACAAAACTAAGGGCAGGATTTCTATGCAAATCCAATGACTCAGGAGGGACTTAACAAGTTTCTGTGTCAGATTATTTTTTTTTAATCCCTGTAACTATTGTGCAGCTCTTCATCATTATTTGGCATGGTGCTTATGCTGAGTGCAGCTCTGTTTGCACAGAGGTCCAGGAGAGTTGGTTTCCCTCAAAGGACCACCCAGCAAAGCCAATGGTGGCATTTCAAGGGGCAGAGCTTGCAGCCTAGTCTCACAGACCTTGTGCTGCTGCATTATTAAAAGGCACCATGGATGATTTCATGCTGGGTCTTACCATGCCCAGGCCCACGCCAGCGAAGATGAATATGCTGAGCCGGAGCAGGGTCTTCTCCGTACAGTGGTTAGTAAGTTTTCCAACAACCAGACCCTGGACCACCTGGGAAAGAATCACACAAACACCATTACACCTGAGGTATAACAATTTAAACAACCTCAAAAGAGAACTGCTACAGTGCTCCAAGCAAGTTAAAGGCAGGAAATGGGTTCTCCTGGTTTTTTTTTATTTTTGGAGAAAAAGAGGCCTCATTGATATGGCAAATGACTGGAAGACACAATCCATATTGTCATCTGGAGGTCTTAACTCAGGTCTCATGCATAAGGTTACCTTCACTGCCCGCTCACCAGCAGTGACTGAAACTTTCTAAATATGCTTGTGGATACAAATGAATTTTATTAAGTCATAATGTTTTTGCGAAATACAATTAATACTAAAGTTTTAATTCTTGTAAGTCTTTCCAAAGAAAAACTGTACATTTGTATGTAGAGGAGGAAAACACCTCCTTTCCTGTACTTATTCTTGCCATTATTTTTAACTATAAATATACAAATTGTGTGGTTCATCATTTTTAGATAGGAAACAAGTATGACTGAGATGCTAATAGTCCTATCAGTACCTGCAGATGTGAGGGATGGGGAACTGGTTTTACAGATATTAAATAAAAATTAGGGGAGAGGCAGAGGGAAGTAGGAGCAAATTAAATCAAATCCCAGGAAGTATCTGTTTTTTTGAGCATTTTGCAAAGATTCACACTTTTATTTCTCTGTTTGGCATCTCCCATGCTTCAAGTGACACTGGCCCAAGTGGACAGGAGGAGACAGAGGCTGAAAGACATCACTTTGAAAACAAACCCTGACTGACTCAGTTTCAGGGGAGGGACAGATGGGAGTTCTCCCTGCCTTGAAAGGATTTGTTTGATCCAAGAAAAAGAACTCTCCAACTTGAAAGAAAAACTGTAGCTCAAAAGGCTTTGTTTGGTGCAATGGCCTTGTTTCAATGGCAGTCCAGCCTGGAGAACACTTTAGAGCTTTGCTTGGACATGGACCATGCTATGCCAGGCTTAACCTTGCTGTGTTGGTTCTAAGAGTGAAAGCTAAGCTAAAAGGAAATAAGTGCACAATTAATAAGAAAGGAACATCTTTTGTTAAAAAGAAAGGAACATCAATCTAAAAAGCAACTTAATTATTAAAATAAACCAGCAAAAATTAAATAATAATAGAGTGAAAATAAAATAAAGTTGACATAAAGAGCAATATCTACAAATCGAATATATCTCCAACAAGTTTCAACTTAACGTAAAGCATCAAAATTCAACTCTTCCATTGCTTCAGAGCACACACCATGTTTGACATGAGGGCACATTGCACCAAACAGATCCTTTGTTTCCCAGTAAATTCTCTTCCTGCCTCCTTTTTGTCCCTGTCCCCACTCTCAGGCAGGGATTGAGAGCTTGGTTTACGTGTGCTCAGCTGCTGTGTGATGGTGGTATGGGTCTTGTGTGCCTCCTGGGTAATGTCACCCACTGAGTGACCTGAGGGACACTGGTGGACCTTCTGCAGTGCGATGCTTGGACCAGGCATGGGGTGACCTGAGTCATCCTGGCTGGAAGACCTGCCATGGACATGAGAGGAGGCTGATACCAGCCCCAACAGCTCCTGCACAGGGGGGTGGGTGGAGAAGCCGCTGAGTAATGCTTCATTAAGCTGAGTGATACTAATGAAGAATCGTCATTAACTTTTTGCAACTTCCCAGTTCCTCCCACTGCCTTGCCCTGGCTGGGACTGTGCTGAGTCATGAGGGATGAGGGTTGAGTCCCATCACAGAACATGGCTTGACTCAGTGGTGGTATCACCTGAACCCCAGGTCAGCTCTGCTGAGCTACCAGAGGAAAGGAACTGTTCCTCGATTTGCCTGGACTTGAATGGCATGTTTAATTGGGATATACCATGCAGGCACAGCCTGGTCCCTATCCTTCCTTGAATCATTGGGGTAGATCATTAGCAATGTCCCAGAGCAGCCTGGTTTGGTGGTCATGGCAGTGGTTTACCCAAAAATGCCTCCCTCACTGCACGTGAGCATCTATGCACAGAGAACAAGTGCCACTGTAGCAAAGCCAGGCTCTGAGCAGGCAGAACCTGGTGACCAGCAAACTGGAGGCCATCAGGACCATCCCCAGAGTGAGCAGAGAAGGGTGATGGTTCTTGTACCAAGGCTGGAATTCAGCATGGGCAATATGACCACAGGGAAAAACACCACTGCTGAAACAACCAACTTGGACTTTTCCAAGGGCAAGCATCAGCCCAAGTCACCCGCTTTCCTTGAGGGGCTGAGCAGCCATCTTTGGGCTATACAGACTGCAGCCTCCGCACTGGTTATCAGGACTGCCATACTGCCTCCCCAGCATGGTCCTTGCTGATCCAGCCATAAGACATAGGCAGGCAAGGACCAGCATCTTAATTTTGGACACTGAAACACTAGTGCCTTGATTTTGGTGCTGGATAACATTTTTAGTGACAAGAAGCTCCGCCCTCACTTCTGGTCTGAACTGAGACCTGAAAGCCCATTACTTCCAGTCTGCAATTCTCCCTGGGTGCACAGTCCCCTGGTTTGTGTGAGCGGCAGCTGCCTGCACAGGGACATTTGGGAAGGAGGAAGCAAACAGTGGATCATGGGCACTCCCTCAATTAAGGTTTTGAACATGTGTTGCCATTGCCAGGGGACTGTGGGAGCATCCCAGACAATTTGGCCATCACCACTCCCATGGATAAGCCCTGGTTGCATTGAATTAGAAATGGTATTTATCCTATTTTTTTTTCCTGCTGGTGCATTTTGGTCTTTTTCCTTACATGCAAGCTCCCATTGAGATTGGTTGTGATGGGCCTTCCCCTCTTGCACTTCATTTTGTGTGGATGTTACTTGCCTTTGTAACCTGACTTCCTTTGAAGTCGGGGAAGAGCCAGTGTATCTGGCTGGAATGCCTTCTGTCATCAATAAACAAAAGGGAGAGGAAATTGTTTGCAAGTGAAATTATAGGCACTGCCTGTGGCTGTGTACACATGTCACAGAACAAACCAACTCATCTTTTTTTCCCTCCCCATTTCCTTCTTTAAAGGCAAATAAGTCTCCCACTAATAGCATAAGAAATGTAGAGACAGCCAAATTTCTCCTTGTCATTGTGTTGGATTCATCAGACTAGGGATTTGCTACACTAGTTCAGTTGATCATGTAGAAAAACACTCTTTAGTTCTATCACTGTATTTGATTTCTGGGAGAGTAGCAGCTCCTCTTTGCTCAGAAGAGTCAATTGCCCATTTTATTATTAACCTCATCAACAAATTTCAGAAATACTTTGCAGGACAGAGATGATTGTTGCTGTTTGAAGGATTAAAGTGCTAACATGTTGGAAAACTTTTGAGTGGTGAAGCACTAGCCTTGCTACATGGAGCCACTTCTGAGCAAGGCTGGCACCCTCAAATAACCATCCTCATTGGTGGAGGCTAGAGGAGTTAATACAGATGCTCGACTGGTCCTCTGAACTCAGCAGACACAGGACTATTTCTACAGATTTCTCCCTCAGCACCAATCAAAAGCTTGACAGAGCCCAGCAACCAAATAAATACCCTTTCACCTAACAGCCTGGAAATGAAAAAAGATGTGACAAGGTTGGTGAGGCAAACGCAGCAGGCCAGATAATCTAGTAGGGCTTAGCAGAGAAGATGCAGGGCCCCATCCCTACCACAGATAGCATGATTCACATCAGAGGCAGCCTCCCACATGCCAGACTCATATCTCTTGCCTCTGAAATTGTGCCCAGCTGGCAGTTCCCAGGGTGAGCATGGTGCTGGCTCGGGTAGGACACATGGGTGGGCATTGCCTGGGGAACAGGCAGGTAACAAAAACCATGAGGCTTTTCTGCACTGGCTGACAGTGGTGCAAAACCTTGAGTGGGGGGGAAATAGAATTGTTACACTGACACGGTGACGCCAGAAAGCACTTGAGAAGTAGTTAGGGTCTTACAGAGGAGCAGGAGGGCAGTAGGACTGGAAGGAGAGCTGGTGGTGAGGACCAGACTGCTGAAGACAGCACTTTGTCAAACAGGGGAAGCCTGTGTGTTTTGCAAACTCCAGCTTTCTTTCCCCCTCCAACCTGCCTCCCTCCACAGATTTAAATCCTTCAAAGCCAGGAAACTGGAGAACTTTCTGTTTGTTGTTGCAAGGTCCTTTCACCAAGTGGGTTTTCCCCCTAGGCCTACCTGGCTGTAATTAAATCCCCGTCTCTTTAATTATCTCTTTTGCTGTGCAAGGGAAAAAAATAAAAAAGCAAGAGGACAGACTAGTGATAAGATGATACGCAATGTAAATCTCTCCTCCAGGAATCTCTCTCATCTTTTCAGGATCACTCTGTAGGAACTTGTCCCTCCAGAAGCTGCACAGCTAGAGGTGGAGTTTGTATAACAATATGAATTTAAACACAGTAAATAGGATAGATGTCTTATGAATTCTTGATCCTCAGGGTAATAAATATCTACCCCTTTGTCCCACCCAGATTTTTTGTTTGGTGCATTTTACTTTGGTGTTTTGGAGAAAAAGTCCTTAAAGGAAAGCTTCCCCCACCCCCTCCCGTGGTTTGAAATCGAAACATCAGATGTGACTGTAGATATCAACCAGGGACTCCAGGTATTTAACTTGCCTAATCCTCCGGCTGCATTTTCCAAGACAGATACCGTGCCTGGAAATTCTCCATGCTATTGTGCTCACAACTCCAAAAAAACCCAGAGTGTAGGCCCTCTTCTGCCCATTAGGCAGCATTAAATTATTTTAAATTATTATGAAATTAATTATCTTCTGGAGGGAGATTGAATTACATTCACTCTGAGGGAAATGTCATTTGCATGGCTTCTGAGGTGAGAGGATTCTGGAAGCCTAGCTCCAAAGGATTGCAACCCTGCTAGGCTTTCACACCTCTTGCCTGGAGATCCACCTGGGGTCAGGTAAAAATGCTTCAAACATATCATAAGCAAGGGAATGTCTGCAACACAAGATGCCCGACACAGAGGTACCCCTCCTGCTTGTCTGCCTTTCCCTCCTCATTTTGTTATCTCCCACCTGATTCCTCCTCCTCGACTCATGGTGGTACAGTCCCAGCTCATCAGACATCCCCACTCTATCAGGCTGCTTCAAGTATCACTACAGAGACCTGGCTTGCTTGAATTACTAGAACTGGGGTGAAGGGTGACCATACTGTGGATACCCTACTCAGTGAAGGGGAGAGGGTGCTGAGGATGCCTCATGCCATAAGCAGTGGTCATTGGCATAGCATCGCATTGTAAAGACAAAACCTAGCACCAGCACCAGCTGAGACACTTCCAGCTGAGACAATTCACTGCTGTCAAGTGCCATGAACCCTTCCTGTGCGGACAGAGCTGATGCTTAGCAAGGGAGAAAACAAGGGAGGTGCTCTGGAGAGTGACCAGCCAAAGGTCATGAGGGTCCTGGGCTCCAGAAAACAGCCCCAAATCCCCCTTCTAAACTCACAAGGATCCTCTCAGACTGGGCATTGGGTGCCCATCCTAATGGTGGGGTCCTGCAGGGTCATGAGACCGAGGTGCTCCAGATGGGATCCCTATGGAGGGCTGCCTGAAACAACAGGGTGGCTAACATCCTTCATCTGCAAAGGTGGCAAATACCTTGCCACCCATGATGTTGGTGTTTCTGTGCTGATTTCATGCAAAGATCTGTCTGAGATACCGACAAAGCGCTTGAGTTGCCTACTTAAAATTAGATGGACACACACAAAGCTATTCAAAATCTCCTCTGTAGGTACTTTGCAGCTGGCTTGAAGGGGAGGAATGGTGAGAAACAGATGTTTACAGAGCATTGGCTGCTTCTCACCACAGTAGGTTAAATGAAGCTGAGAAGCTGAAAAATTAGGTTAAGAAATCGAGACATAATAACCTTGGGGTGAGAGAGGAAAGTGGGAAGAAACCATTGCTATCTGAGCCATCTGGGGATTGCTTGGGGCTGGGAAAGGGGCCTGCAACTTCACCTTCTGTGAAAGAGGGAGATGTTCATTTTGAGAAGATTTTATTTCAAAAAGAGAAAATACAATAAGTCAAAGAAATAATATTACTGAAAATTCCCAGGAATTAGGAAACCATACAATGCTTTTGTCAGCATATGACTTGTGGGCAAGAGCCAAGTCTTGCTCACTGTGCTGTTTTCTATGCATCTCTGAAGCTGCTTAGTGCAAGTGCCATGTCTGGGTATAGGTGAGACCCTGAGACATGGTGTTGGATGTATCAGCCCTCTGTGCTGTGCAACCACCCATATATCATCTTCAGTGTCTACAAGGAGGTTTAAAGTAAATAGAACATGGTTCAATTCTTATTTTCCCTTTTATTTCTGTGACATCTGCTCCCACCCATAAAAGTCCTTAAACACAACCCATTTTCAGGTCCAGGGAAAGGTGCTTATGAGGAGGACATTTCCTCTACAAGGACGGCTCAGAGCAAGTCCAGGAGAATGAGAAAACTTTCCAATGTTTGGAAAGGCAAACTAGGGAATGAGATATCAAAGCTGAGGATCTGTTTGATTAGTTTAATTGAAAAGGACATTATATTCCTTATGAATAAAGCCATAATTTACCCAGTGAAGTGGGGAAGCCAGTCAGCAGATATTAATCACCATTCACCCATCCAGACTCAAGGAATTTGCTTGCACCTTAATCTGCATTTTTATCTCCAGCAGTATCAATTCACTCTATGGCAGAAACAAATGCATCTGAAATGCCAGTTTAGGCAAGACAAAGGCAAACAAGCAGCTCTGGGGCTCAGCAGGACAGAACCGGCACTTGTTGTATTCCCTGCATACATCTCCCACTCTAGGAACCCCAAAAGAAAGCAGTCATAAAACATCAACCCCGTCACTTTCTGCAAGAGATATCTTTGGGTGGACCTAGCCAGAGACCTGATCTGAAAGTAAAGGCACAAATTCTAATGTTTTACAGTAATTTAAAAGACAGATGGTGACAGTACTGTTTGGACCAGTTGAGAATCTGTTCCTGCATAAACCAGAGTTGAGCTGTGAATCACCAGTGAGAGTAGAAAGAATGAGTGACGAAGCAGAAAGCAGTACTTTGCAAGCTCTCAGGTGAGATGGTTTTTGCTGCCACCAGGAATCAGGTGCCCTGGTTTTTTTAAAAAAACAAAACTTTTCCTCTTCTCCCCTTGCTGGTATTCTGAAAGCAAACCCCAATGCACCATCGTGAATAAAAGTTTGTACCCTACCACTTTACTCTGATATTTTGATGTCCAGATTCATGGGTTGTAGAATATGCATAACAACATGGATAGAAACTGCACAGATAGATGAAAGCAAACTTCCTGGCTGACAAAAGCTAGTTTCTTTGCCAAGTGTCCTGAGGCAAAGATCCCCAGCAAAATAGATGCTGCACCTGAGCCTGTAGGCCATGGTTGAGATAGAGCATGGAAACAGGTACAACTGGGCTCTGCAGCAAAAACCCCTGTGACTATGGGAATGGTCACGTCTCTAGTTAGCACTGAGATCTGATTATTTATTAGGAAACAGAGTGAATACTATAATTCCCCTATCTTCCAGGGCTGTACCTGTAAATAGGGTGCACTGGCATGGCAGCACAGGTAACCTTATCTACAGTAGTTTCAACCAAACTAGTCTGGAAAACAATGGCAGTAAAGACAGACAGACAGCTCAGACATAACAGCAGTGTCCTGAAGACAGTAGCATCCAAGTTCCATCTTAGTAACACAAAGCCATTCCTATGCTGACTGTACAAGCTATTGCTGCCCACGCTGCCCAGTTCAAAACAAGCATGCTACAGCCATGCTGAATCTCCAAATTTTATCTTAGTGTAGACATATATTACAGGAACTTAAACGATAAATCTAAATCAAGAGTGCAGTTGTTGTGGAGTCCTACATTCAAAGGGAGAAGTTACCAGAAGGTGAATTGGCCCCTCTAAAACCTAAGTGATTCCTGCAGATCCTGAACTAGGAGGCAGCATACAAAAACTGAGGTAGGGAGACTCGGTTAGCAGTGGAGTCTGGGTCAGAAGCATGCTTTGAAAAGCAGCTCTTGATCACCCTACTTGTCACACTGTTTCCATGCTATGGAGCAGCAAACTGGTTTTCTTTCTGGGGAGGCTGGATTGGAGGGTGCATCCAGGTGGTAGTAGAGAGCTTTCAGGACCTAGTCACAGCTAGTCCAAAGCCATCCTCCCAGAATGGACATAGCAAAGGCACTGGCTCCTCAGCACCAGCCAGTTTACTCTGCAGACTCCACTTGCTGATGTATCGCCACGCTTGTCATTCTACCTAGAAGCCCAGACTTAGTGAGACTTGTAACACTATGTCAAATCCAAATCATAAGGGAAGGAACTAAAGCTGTCACTTCCCAGATGAGAAGCTCTTCCAGATCCCACAGAAACTCTGTGGTAATGGCCAGGAAATTAAGGAGGTTTTATTAAGAAGACCACCCTCCTTCAGGATGTCGCTTAACATTTTAACATTTAATTCCTGCCTGGAGACTTTCTTATAACCATCTGTTGCTCTTGCTGCAAAATTATTAGCCTTTTCCTTCAAAGGAAAATTATGCTATAGCACAGCATCTTATTTTTTTTCCCCTGTTACTGACTAATTCAGCTAATTTTTCCTTATTATCCATTTTGCAAGTCCCCTAATAACACATTATTGTCCATCTTTATTTTTTTTTAAACTACAGTCTTGCTGTGCTTGTTTCCACACAGCAGAAACTAGTCCTTCATTGACACTGAAGGCATCTGTGGAAATGCCAGTAGGATCATCTACTTATATGAATTTAGAGGGTGCAACTGAGTAAATGTAAATCAGCTAACCTCTCCCAGTGAAAACTCTAGTCAAGGCTCTTCAGCACGGGGAATACAGCTTTAAGGATACTCCTTGCTTTGATTTCTTCCCATTCCAAGGAACAGAATATGTTTGGATCCACTTCTGTTTTTTGAAGCCAAGTGCAATATGGCAGAGCTAGGATTTGCCACTCAATATTGTGCCTGAATTTGGGAAAGCATGTATCAAACTGGCAAATTAAACAGTGATGTGGCAAGAGGGAGATTTCCACTTCACTCACCATTTGAAGGACACCAAAATAGGACATCAGGTATCCAGACTCCACTGCTTCCAAGCCAAAGAAATCCATAGAGATGATGGAAAACATAATCATGAACAAACCTGGGGGAGGGATAATGAAAAGCATACATCAATATACTTGCATTGCATGTATATGCCCAGACTCTGCTCTCAATCACCTCCAATATGAGTCAGTAGCTCTCCCTGAGGTTACCAGGACTGGATATAAACATGAGCAGAACGCTATTCAAAGACAGTGTAGCAATTTAATCTTTAAACATTGACTTTTTTATCCCACTTGCTTTCATCTTTAAAATAATGTGACTACGTAGGCTGCCGGTTCAGCTGTTTATTATAAACTGGTAAATATTTGTATCATTGAAGCCAGACTAAGCATTAAAGCAGTGAGAAAACATTTGTTCAGACAAGACTGTAACCATAAAAATAATCTGATTGTACTCCTCACCACTTTTGCCTGACTTTAGATTTTCACCATGGGGAAGGCTGCTGGGAAACAGCCCAGTGACATCAGCCTAAATACAGCAGTTTCTCTGCAGACCTCAGCAGTGACATTGGTACCACATGAAACCTCTCACTCTCCTGGATTTATAGTATTGTTGATATAAACAGCTGGGAAGGTACAGACAGAAACAGCACAGGCTGGGTCTGCTTTTCACTTACAGCAATTTTGAGAAAGCATAATGGAAAATGTCCACTCACTTAAACTCACATGAAAATACAATAGTGTCCATTTCCCCCAATGCCAAATGTACATGAATACAGACATGCATACATAGGCTCCAATCCTACATGGAGAGACATCAAATTAAATATATTATGACAAAACATTGCTCTCAAAGAGCTGGTATGAGGTAGGAGACTGCTGCCTCCTTTAATGTCTTATGCACCTCTGATGGACAAAGGCAGTAGGAAATTGTGGCGGTCTGCCCATGAATATCCCCATAACATGCCTGTCAGACAACACTGATCCTGCTGGGGAGAGGAAAAGAGAGCAGATGACCTTTAAGGGTCCTGCCTTTACTTATAGGTTCCTCTGAGGCACAAAAAAATGGGTAAATAAGAAGTTGCAGTCCTTCCTTTCCTGAAGAAAATAGAGACCAGGAGGCAATGTATGAGGACTGAGAAGATAGCTTGTGGCTTGGCAAAGGAAAGGATTTTCTGGAAGCACGAGGAGAGTGATCCCAAATTGCTGACTAAAATGCCATAGAGGACTTGCACTGTATCAAACCAGTGCAAATCTACTGCAACCAGCAGCCCAAGGTGCTACTACCAGTAGAGCACCTGCAGCAACAAGGCCTTCCTCGAAGTACCTCAACACTTTACCTTGGAGAACCACCACCCTCTCATCCCAGAACCTGCTACAAAGCCTTCCAGTATCCCACCAGATACATTTCTTCTTCCTTTAATGGGAATAGCCACATCCCATCTGGCCCCACGGCACTGGGGGAGAGGGACAAAAGGAAGGAAGGGTAGCTTGCTCTGCTCTTTTCCAGATACTTGGAGAAGGTGCTGGGGAGCTGGGGCTTATGAAGACTTATGCCTTCACTACACTCCTCCACAGAGAGCAACCCATTGTTATCCAGTTACCTTGAAATCACTCTTAGCTTAAGGTAACATGCAAATAACAGTATTTACTCATAGCATACAAACTAGGCAACAGAGTTGCACATGTTTCTAAATGGGACATGAAGAAACAAAAGAAAACCCACACTTTGTTTCATTGAAGGAAGATTAGATTGAAGCGGGTGTTCACCCTTCATCTTGCTACCCTGCTGCATCTACCACCTAGGAGGGGCTCAACCTTCCTACATACCTGATGCTCCTTCCTGGCACCACGAGCCAGCTTCTACAACTCCTTTTCCCTTTGAAGTCCCCCGTCAAGTTAAGGGAGATTTGGATCTTTCTCCTACAAACAAGCTATTCATCAGAGCAGGGGGGTAAGCTGTGTTCTTTAATTAGTGTTACACATCATATGGCTCCCCTGGAGATGCAAAGGTCTGTTCTTTAGATGGGTGTCATCCCTGCTGCCTGCATAGTCACTTAAAGGTGCCTGGACAACAGATACTCTCCCTGCTCTCTCCTTTTTCAGCAGCTAAGGGGGTCTTTTCCTCTGGCAACACATTTCTTGGTGAAATCTGCAAGACAAGACCTAGATTGAGCTCAAAAGTTTTTATGACCATTGAAACAAATTTTCTTACAAAAATCTCAGTAGGTCCAGCCTGGGTGGGCTGCAGGTCAGCTGAAAGCTGATTATTCACATGCAGCCGTGTGAATAATCTACCCACCTGAGGAAGGGCTTACTGGGGTGGTGGGTCCCCTGGCTCTTCTGGGGACACCAGAACTCCACGAAGGAGCTGCCCAGATAAACCTTAATCCACATTATGGGCTCAGGTTTTCAATAGTTAAAAATGGAAACCAGCAAAAAATATCCTCAAAAAACTCATCTTTTTTTTTGAGGAAAGATCTAAGTAACTGATGTTAGAAAACTTGGCATCAGAGGATGAGTAATTAGGGTTATGCAGCAGAAGGCAGGTAAGTATTTTGTGAAATGCAATAAAGATAAGGAAAAGAATCAAGGAAACACAGGAGTATTTTTCAAAAGTTCAAAACTGTATTTGCAAAAAAAGAGACATGACATTTCTCAAAGCAGCCTGTGACTTTGGGAGTGCCAGTTTAGCAATCCTTACTGACAGCCAGAGGTAAAGGGTGAGCATGGCCTCTGCCAGCCCATCTCACGTCTCCTACACTAGATTGCAAATGTGGTGGGATGCGGCACCCCAGGGCCCACTGCAAAATCCTGCTCTGTGTGTGAAAGTTCCTCTAAAAATGCATTGCAGGTGTTAGAGTAATCACATTGAAACCAGGTTTTCCAAAGGGATTAAAATAGCCAAAGAGTCATACAAGCAGCTATTTATCAGTATTTCAAGGCCCTGGTGATTTCTGGTCTGTAAGAAGTATGTCTTATCCTTGTGTTTTATTTTCTGTTTCTTATCTACCACAATGCAACGAGGCTCACCTTTCCCAGGTCAGTTGAGGATGCAATTTGACTGTGCTGAAGCAATCTGCTGCCCATCCATGCCCTGGCAGCTACCCTCCTGCAGGAGACAGTCTGTGTCTCTGCTTTTAAGCAACACAGGGAGGAGGTTCCCAGCCCTGAAGCCCTGCCAGGGAGGCTCTTTTGGTCTCAAATAAGCTAGGTTTAAAGAACAATAAGATCCATAAGTAACAAAGGATTTTCTTCTGTGTGTATCATAAACCTGTTTACCAAGTAAATAGAGAGGGGTCTGTAATTTGGATCTAATTAATTGCACAGTCACAGCCAGGAGATGAAAGGTAAATGAGCTCATGAGGAGCTCAGCCTCCAGCTGTGAGCTGCGGGGAAGCAGGTGATGGACAAATCCCCTTTCAGTTGCCACTGTAGAGTCAGTAACTTGAAGAGAGACCTGCAAAGAGGAGTCACTAGGATTTTAATCACTTCTTACTGCAGGGCAAGCAGAGTAGCAGTGCCTCAGGTCAATCCATTCCTACTTTCACTGAAATACTCCCAGCCATTTCAGTGACAGACTATCAGCTTTTGTCCTGCCTTGAGCCTCATCTTTATTGTCTCCATTCTCTTTACCCAACTGTTCCCTTGCAATTTAGAGCAGGATGTGTTTATTTTGGTTAGGTGGGCATTTTTGCCATGCATGGGAAAAGAAGAACTTCTTCTGAGACAGGGAGGAATGTGCATTTCAGCAGCAATGACTACAACAAAGTGCATATCACCCAGCCTTTGGAAAAAAGGAAGTGCACAGGAAATTACTGTGCAGGCTGCATATGGATGTGTTGTCAGGATGGCAGTTTTAAGCAGAAAAATTAATATTACTTTAAGCAGGGAAATCAGCCAGAATCAGCAAAGAAACTCTCTTAAAACATTGCTTGACTGACTCATTTTTGTGAAATGCTGTCATTTCATAAATACTTTCTGAAATAGAGTTTTAAAAGTCTACTTTCATAAGAACCAAAAAACGCACTCTTAGGGCAGGCTAGCAGTATATTGAGACTGTATCCCATCTCCAGTGGTGGGGTTAGGACCAACTGGCAGTATAGATCTCAGCCAGTGCCAACTGCACATGCACAAAATAAATAAAAAATCAGAAGTCCTTTACTTCTGTGCGTGTTATTCTACAGCTCCAGTCGGACTTGTTCCCCAGGGCCTTAACAAGGAATAAAGGATGAATTGTACCAAGCCCAGAAATGCCATCCCCTTTTGATTCAAGCACTCTCCACAGCCAATTCTACTTTCATTTGTACTGCATTTACAGTTTACAAACTAGAATTTAATTTTTGAATTATGTTTCACATTAAACTTTAAGGTTTCTCCAGACACAGATGAATTGGAGAAAGATGCAAAGTATAAAAGATAAGGTATCTGAAATTCTCTCTTAGGATCCTTGTTCGGAGGGGAAGTGCCTTAGTTTGTTCAGATGGATGATGTGCACTTGTTTTCATGTGCACAAAATTCAATCCTTGAAACCATAATAAAGAGAAACTGCACTTTGAGGTTTGACTGGGAAAAGAGTAATGAAGGGTCTTTGTGTGAAAAGGCAAAGAACATCACCATGTCCTTGCACCACCACTTAGGAGGCTGACATGCTGGCTTGTCTTTAAACAAGTTTAGGGAAAAGAAAACAGAGGGCAGGCTAAATTAAAGATTATTAAATTGTGGCCAACTATATGTACAACCAGGAAAATCCAGAGACATGAACTATGCAAGTATGGTAACTGATTCAAATGGAGCAGGGGAACAGGCAGGTTTGAGATGGGTTTGAGGTAGCAGCATGTTCCTACCATGACACAAAAACCCAAGCAGAATAGATAAAGCAGAGTGGAACAAACACAAACACCACTATCAGTGTGCATGGGAAGAAACAAGAAGCAGCTCCCCTGAATGCAACTAACAGTTAAAGCAGCCACAACCTCTCATCCAGCAACAGATTTAGTTGTTGAGGAAAAAAGTTAGGGTACATTTACCCCTTAAATCATTAAGTAAAATCAGGAAGGACCTCAACGTTTCTGGCAGAATACAAATTATTTCCCTCTGCTCTGAAGAGGTTACAACCTAAACAGAAATGACATTAAAAAAGAAAAAAACACTTACAGCCAAAGGTATGGGGTAGAGAGATTAAGTAATTTCCAATAGTCACAGAAGCAGCCTGTGACAAGTAGTGTTTTACACTGATACCCAGGGATTTGACCCTAAGTAGCTGAGAGTATTTGAAAGCATCCAGAATCAAGTTAGGAACTGAATCCTCACTCCTCCATGATCAAACTCATGACATATCAAGTCTGCAGGATATGTCATCTTATTTTAACTACATCAGCAATTATGGGTAATGGGTGAGACTTACCTATGGGAAATCCAGCAAAGACTTTGACTATGAATATTTCCATTACTCCTGGAAACTTCATCAGGCGTAGGATTACTTGGATGCTAAACACACTGCCAGACTGTGATGTGTCTACAGAAGATGACATATTGGTTAATAATCTGTTTATACAAGTTAGAGGCAGGAAGAAAAAATGCTGAAACTGTGTGCTCAGGTTCAACACCACTTTTCCAAAAAGAATGCCTCTGCAGCACCAGCTTTCTACCCACAATAGGAGGTTGGGTGTGATGCTAGGTCTGCATAGGGAGGACCCCTGTGAGAATCTACATTCACCTTTTCTGAGATGCGTGGCAAGCACTGGGCTGGTAGGCTGCAATTTTGCATGGCACAGTGGTCAGCAGGTAGGAAATAATATTCTTCCAAAAGCACAGCTTAGGCATTAAAATGTTAGCGTGTCAAGGCTGGAACCTTTTTGCCCTTAAATGCAAGCGCAGGTCCTTTAGTAGAGTCCTTACACTATGTCAATCCCCCATCCCTATCCACGTGCTATTTATCAGAAACACTGAATACTTACTATGCTGCATCACATGATGGTCTGACTTTGGTTTAGCCTGCACAGGGATCCAAATAATTGCTATAACAGTGTTTATGAGGTTTGCCACCAGCCCAACATATGCAGGAACAAAAATGCTGCCAACAGAAAAGATACAGTTACGTGGATAAACAGCATAAACAAGACATTTAGACCTTTTGTCCTGAAAAGGCTTGGGCACTTGAATGAAGAACAGCCTCCTCGAAGTCACAGTACATCAGGCTATAAAAGAGCTCACATCCTTTCATGGTGGCTTTGGATGTGACCATGGTTTGAAATGTCACCAAAGGTAGTTTATCATTTGTATTAACAACAGGGTATAATGTAGTGCTTTTAAATTTGTAAGTGTTAGGGGAAGAGTCCTTCTTGGTTTAATGAACCTTAGAAATCTTCCCACAGAGAACACAGTATCTTCTTGTTAGGATCCATCTAATTCCTCATCTAATGCTCTATTTCATTCACCTAAGTATCTCACTCCTTAAAATCTCTCAGCAAAATCAAATGAGGAAATGAAGTTAAAGAAAGTGAAAAAGGTATTCAAGATGATTAAAGATGGTAGAATACCGCCCAGCCTACAGCCAGAACTGAAACCACTGGAGATACAATACCACTTGAAAAGGAACTGCTAAAAATAACAAACATGACTTACAAAACCTTCTGAGGAGATGAGTAAACAGCACTTTGATTGATACACTTACGTTTCTCCAACAGTGCCCGAAACCAAATCAACATCCCTTTAAGTGTCTATGAGATCCCTAAACATTGAATCTTTAAGAGAAGTGGAGCCACATACTTAAATGTAGATGCAATGATCAGTAATTATTAACGGTAGTTGTATGACGATAAAAGGGAACAATTACTACTTATCTGAAAACCGTGAACACAAAGAACAGTAGAAGTCAATAGAATCAATAATAAGTCATTAATTATCACTGTCCTCTTAGAAGAGAAGATTAGGAAGTTACTCATCTTAGCCTTTAAGGGCATGTAGGAAGATTTCAGACTCTGAAGGGCTTCAACTCTGCCAAATACAGGTGGAGCAAAGTCCAGGCCTGGATGACAGAAACTCAGGGGAGTAGAGCTGAAAACAAAGGGAGGAGCATGTTTTGTTTTCAACAGAGAGCAATTATCCATTAAGCCATCATGGGAACCCTGTTAGTTGAAAGGTTTCATAAAACATGCTTCAAACCTACCATAGGATGGAGAGTTGGGGTGGTTGCCTAGCAGAAACACTGAAGGCTGGTGTCACAGATGGCACAAGACTAAGTGACCATCATGGTGTATTGGGCACATCAACTTTAAGCACCTTGTACTTCAGCAAAGTAATGTCTGGATTTCACTTGAGAAGGCTTTAGAGCTGCGTGGCTTTGTGCAGACTTGGAGGCAACCCCAGACAACTGTAATGCAAAAACAAGACGCAAAAGCTGCCAAGTGGTGCTCACTGTGAACCTGCCAAGTGGTGCTCACTGTGAACCTGCCAATAAAGGACTGTTTATAGCTTGACTTCTTACTGCTGCTTTCCTTGTCAGACCATGGCATATATATTTCATGGAATAACCAGCAGCACTAATTATTAAAGCCTCAAGTTTCCTCTGTGCTGTGTTTCCTTGTGTAGACAAAGGCATGGTCTGAATAATTTCTGGAGTATTATTGAAGTCCCAGAGCAAGGCTGTCAAGGATTGACATGCAAACAACCAAGAAAATCATCAAAGTGCAAATGCATGTATATACACACACACGCACACATACGTATTTCTGCTAACAGCAATGGCAAAAATCCCAGCTGAATATTTTTAATTCTCATTAATTATTATTAATAAAACCCAAGTCAGATAAAATCTTCCTGCAAATGGACTTAGTGCAGTAATTTAGACCTGCTGCCTTCCATCTGCCAAGCTGTTCTGCTAATTACCCTGGACCACAAAATTAGTAATTTACTGGATCATTATTTTTGATTTTTAGTACAGCAGATTGCCACATTCTGTTTTAAAACTATCTGCCAAACAGTTCCCAAACTACTGAAAACAACATTAAGGATCCACATTTTTACCCAGGGAATCTGGGATTTCTACTTTGCATTGCAACATAAAGTAAATTAACTAACAAAATAGAAAGGATAAAATAATCAAAGCAAGTAGCTGCAGCTGGCTTCATGTTTTTGGGTGGTTTCTATATTTGAAGATTTCATTCTGTTTTGGAAAAAACATATCACAAAAATTTTCACTGGACAGAAATACATCCTTTCAATTTCTGAGATTTTCCAGAATCCCACATGCCAACGTAAACATGTTTTATTCTTCAGATCCGAGAAGAATTATAGCGAGCAATGAGAAAAGGATTCCCATATAAACTAGTAAACAAATGATGCATTACTTGGCTGCAAACTTACAACTGATAAATCATTGCTGTTAGAGGGAGAGGAGAACCTTGATATTCAGCTGGACTCTGAAGTTAGAGAAATCCAGTAAAACATGGAGCTCAAAATTGTGTTTCTAAGACAAGGCTGAACTGTTCAAAATCATCTGAAAATACCTTTTCTTAACCACAGCTTTCTGTAAGTGCTTAATTATTTCCCTCATATTAACCATTATCATTCCTTAGTGCAAAGGTGATGAAGATACACAAAAATGGCACATCAACGCAGCAGGTCTTTTTTTTTCCTGATGTAGCTTCTTTTTTTTTTTTTTTTTCCTATTACAACCCATGAATTGCATATGATGACACCTCCTGTGCCACCTCTCTGGTACAGCATAAATAGGACGCATCCTCACACTCCTACATTGCAAAGCAACTGTTTTATAAAGCAGATTTCCTGACACACCATTGCCTCTGAACACCCCAGTGAGGATCACTTTGGGGCTTGGGTAAGCAAGGAACTACGCACATTGTCTTTTCCTGTTATATGAAGACACACAAATATTTACACTGTCACATAAGGGGATATGAATGGTAATGCAGTGTGCATGTGTTGAATCATTATTTCTTACAGCAAAGAAGACAAATGCCAGTGGGTTGAGCTGACAGTATTTTTGCATGATGTTGACAGGAGACTGGAGGCCAATGCAATTGCTTGGAAAAACTGGTGAAGCTGCAAGGATGCTGCTGGAGCCTCTGCTAGAGCTGCTCCATGTCACCAGCACTGGGGAAAATGCTACCCACACCGTTGAATGCTGCTGGGAGGGGAGCTGCAGCCCTGAGGAAGTGGGTGGGAAGAAGGTGTCGGCAGTTTGCAGGAGTCCATTTAGCAGCAGGAGGGCAGAGACCTTTCCTTACAACAGCCTCAAGGCTGTTCTGGTAAAGGGTAGGTTGATTCTACTGCCACTAGCAGAGACAACAACAGGGGATCAGCACTGATAATCTCCTCTGCTGTGTGCGCTGGACTCTTTTCTGCATGCTAAGCAAGTGGAGGATGTGGGACTAAACTGTTGCTCTTATTTCTTACCCACCTGACAAGGAACAAAGGGCACAAATGAGAACAGCCGAACTAAAGGCAGAACACCCTGTGCCCTCAGTGGAGCTGAAGGCTGGGGAGGCTGAGGGTAGGAATGATTGCTGGATTGGCAGCTCCTGAGACACAAGAGATGGCTCACGGGCACTCTTTTTTTTTTTTTCCTCCCCCCCCTTTTTTTTTGTTTAAGATTTAAGCATGAAATCTCATCTCTGCTAATATCAGCTCAGCTTCAGTCCTCTTGCATTCAATTTTGCCTGCTTGGCTTATTGGGAGGAAGTCAGGCCAGGAAGGGATGCGGTGGCACTGTTAAGACAAATGAGGTATGTTAAACAGGTTGCTCCCATGGGACCTTTTCCCATCCTCTTCCCTTTCCTGCCCTCCCTCTTGTCCCTCCTGGCTGTCCACAAACCAGCCATGTGGAACCAGAGCAAACCCTGCCAAAACCAGCAACAGATTTCCTAAGTGGAGTGGAAGAACAAAGGATGTGGGCAGGACTAATACAATTAAATTAAAGGGAGCAAAAGGGTGCAGCAGCTTCGACAGCTGAGATCATTGTGCAGCCTTGTCCAGCTTCTTGCTGATTAATAGAGGTTAAAAGCCTTTACTGTCCTGGGCTTTATGGTCAAAATAATTTGGGTAACTTTATCTGCGTACTTCAGCATGTTGCTTACAATACATTTGCTTCTCCTGCATCCAGAGAGAGAGAGTCCCTTGCTGACTTTTGCCAGTAGTCTTCCTTACTCTTCACTGGGCTTTTCCACTAGCAACACTCCTCTCAGGCTCTCAGCTAAGTCTGCAGCTGCCCGCTGTTCTTCACATGTTTTCAGTCTTGCTATGAAAAGGAGAAACAAAATACATCCTGTCCTGCATGGGACTGAAGTGCCCCAGGGTCATGGTGCCAGGAGAGTGTACAGCAATCATCTCCAGACAGCAAACAGTCAAACTCAGAGGAGGACTAGTTTCTGCTAGTCTTTGCTAAGACCAGTCTTTGCCAAAAGGAGTAGCCTCTGTTTGCCCTGACTTAAAGCTTTCAGAGAAATAAGAAGAAAACACAAGCAGAGGGATCTGGAGGCCCATAACATTAGCAAGTTTGCAGATGACACCAAGCTGAGTGGGGCAGTTGCCACATCTGAAGGGCAGAGGGACCTGGACAGGCTGGAGAAGTGGGCCTGTACAAACCTCACAAGGTTCAACCAGGCCAAGTACAAGGTCCTACACCTGGGTCGGGGCAATCCCCATTTTCAGTACACAATGTGGGATGACATGATTGAGAGCTGCCCTGCAGAGAAGGATGTGGGGGTGCTGGTCAATGAGAAGCTTGACACGAATCAACAATGTGTGCTCGCAGCTCAGAAGACCAACTATATCCTGGGCTGCATCAAAAGAAACACAGCCAGCAGGTCGAGGGAAGTGATTCTGTCCATTACTCCTCTCTTGTGAGACCTCATCTGGAGTACTGTGTCCAGTTCTGGAATCTTCAACATAGAAAGGATATGGAACAGTTGGAACAGGTCCACAGGAGGGCTACAAAGATGATCAGAGGGCTGGAGCACCTCCCATACGAGGACAGGCTGAGAGAGTTGGGGTTGTTCAGCCTGGAGAAGAAAAGGCTCAGAAGAGATTTTATAGTGACTTTCCAGTACCTGAAAGGGACCTTCCAGAAAGCTGGAGAGGGACTGTTCTGAAAGGGTTGTGGTGAAAGGATGAGGAGAAATGGGTATAAACTGGAGGGGGCAGATTTATGCTTGATATCAGGAAGAATTTCTTCATGGTGAGAGTGGTGAGGCACTGGAATGGGATGCCAAGGAAAGTTGTGGATGTCTTATCCCTGAAGGTGTTCAAGGCCCGGTTGGATGGGGTCTTGGGCAGCCTGATCTAGTGGGAGGTGTCCCTGCCCATGGCAGCGGGATTGGAACTGGATGATCTTTAAGGTCCCTTCCAACCTAACTATTCTATAACAAAAGCCTCTTCATTTTCCCAAGGCCATTAGGAAACTGTGGTGTATGCATTAAAAACACCCATTAAAAAAAGTTTTAAAGAGTTTCAAAAAAGCAGGATGGTGAGCCCAAGGCACGCTTGCCTCAGGACTCATGGTTTGTCTAGGTACAAGGCTCATTTGGTAGCCTGTGACCATGGATAGGGACCAAGCAGCTGACAGTTAGGATTGCTCCTCTGGAAACTTCATCCTTACTGTTGGTGGGAAACCAGAACTGATGATAAAACCAGTAACAGTAATGTTATGGTAAACATATTCAACCCAAAGATATTCAGAATTCAGAGCCAGCTGAGGGAGGGCTGCATTTCTTCCCATCTAATGCATAACCAGCCTCTGTATCCACTTGCAGGTAACTGTAAATCCCAATGTGCACCACAGTTTCCAGGTCAGGTGAAATGAGGACAGGCTCTATGTTACTTTGCAACTCACTCCCACCAGGGTCAATTAATATGAAGAAAACAAGTGCAATTAAGGTTCGGTTTCTGATCCAAGACGTGACACAGTAACACTTTGGTGACAGCAAGGGCTTCCTGAGGCTCCCCAGACTTCTGGAAGTGATATTTTTGTGGCTTTGTGCTAAGTTTTGCACACTCCTGGAGTCAGAGGTGAATCATGAGAAAAATCTGGTGAAGTTTACAGTAAATGCAGCTCTTGGAAAGTGAGGCCTAGTCAAAGGAATATGTGTGGGTGTATACACATACATATAAATGTACAAAAACATCTGTGCAGAGCATTTCTCAGTAGATTTGAAGCAAAACTTCCATGAAATATTCAATCCTATAAAGGCATGCACAACATGTGAAAATCGGGCAGGGGCATGGGACAAGAGGGAGGTCACTGACCAGGCATTTGCAGACAGATGATATTTTCAGCTCACAGAATCCCCAGTAGTGCCTGCCAGCCACAGCCTCCAGACAGGCCAAGGAGGGATGGGTGCTGGAGCCTCCCACTCCCAAGGAAGGCTGCAACACACCAACACAGGATATAGTTTTAGTCTCCAGCCCAAACTCTAGTCCTTACTCTGACCTTGCTGGGATTCAGTTCCCATCTTTGGTTTCCATCCTGAAAAGGCTGGGACAGACCCATGAAGTTACCTGGGGGTTCCTGCCAGCTAGGAGGCTGCGTTCAGGCTGTGTGTACTGAGAGATGGTATCAAGGACTTTCTGATTAGCATTCCAGCCATAGAGCCCTACTCTGTAAAGCCCAGGAGAAAAACGCATGTGTGTAATTGCACAATTAAATGTTGCACCAATATAGTGATTATTTTGAGGAGGAAGCAGTTTCCAACGATTCCCTGAGGATTAAAGGATCAATATGTATTTCAGCAGTGAATGGGATTGTGTTTGTTTTCTTTCTCTTTTTCTTAATAAAGTCAAAGTTGAACATGGAGAGAGCACAAATTGTTTTTTAGTGACTCACTCCTACTTCAAAACAGCACTGCATAAAGCTGGCATTCATAGCCAGCCCAGATTCCTTATAGAGCTCTGAAAGGACTCTCAAAATGTTTCTTTGATTGCAGTCTGGCATTATCCCCTCATCTACGCACACCCTTAGAGGGGCAACTGTGGGTGAAAACCAGCTGGCGAGTTAAGAAGAAAAGCAAAAAACTGAAGTGAAAAAAAATGTTCAGGTGAAACCATGACAGCAAACTATGTTCTTCAGCTCTGGGTCCATAAGAAAGTGACCAGTGGCCACTGTATTCATGATAGCTTAGTGATAAATAAACTTAGTGTATAATTTGTTGTAAGGTAGTGATGGTTTTTTTTCAAGGAACTTTGTTTTACTGCTTTGACAATGCTTACTGAATGCATTTCATCTGTGACCCACTGGTCTACGTTGTTGAGATTCCTCCTGAAGACAAAAAAAAGCAAGAACTAAATTTCACCAAAGTTTCTTAGAGAAACAAAACCACAAAAGCTTCAATCAAAAACCAATTTATCAAGCCTCAAAAAATTTCACACGTTTCCAAGGATGTTCATGAAAGTGTACAGAGATAGTCCAGCTTCAACAGCTCAGGGCAAGAAACAGCACAATAACACAAATGAACCCAGACATCCCAGTGCGCAGCAGGCTTCAAGGCAGCCCTGCCAGTGAAGTACAGCCAGTACCACTCATCATATTATCCATACCTTTGAGAGGAAAACAAACACAACCCCCCACCTGCCTTTCTGCAGTCCGTACTCCCTGTCCTCATGGAAAAAAAATCACACAAAAGTATGTATAAGTATGGCATCTTTCCCCTGGCTCTCCTGTCCAAGCAAATGTCCATGTGAAAATAGTATGTGAAATGAGGAGCTCAGGTTAATGCCACCTGAAGGAGTGTTAAATCGCAAGTGGGAACACAAACAGCCTCCAAACAACATGTACTGGAGAAAGATGCCCTTTCTCACTTGCTTCCTTGCGATCAAGTAGAAGGTACTTCACAAGGAGTAGGACAAATTGCCTGGGATAAATCACCTATATTTCACAAATTGCCTGGGATAAATCACCTGTATTTCACAAATTGCTTGGGATAAATCGCCTGTATCCCACCATCCCTTAGTGGGACTCCTTTGGTTTTGCTTTTCCCATTATTTCACTGGGAGCCTGGCATTCTCTAGAGACAGAATGTAAAACCTGAGCAGATACACACCCCCATGCATGCATCAACAGAAAAAGGAGGGAGTTCATTGCCTTGATTTCACTGGAAACCATGACTAGGGTGTCCTTTTTGACAAAAATGTTTCAGATGAGGAGCAGCAGAAGTTGGCTGTTGCTGCTTAAAGGACACCAGGAGGGTCTTTCTCACTCTGGTGACCTTGACATCATTGTAAGCTGTCCAAGGAGGTGATGAGAATTCATGTCCACACCCTCCGCAGAGCCCCTCACAGGGCAAGAATGAGTCATTTGCACAGAAGTGTTCATTCAACTGCTTATTTCTGGTGGCAGCAACATATGGAAAATTTGGGTTGTGGGAAAGGAAAAAAAAGATGATGGGGTGTATGGGTATCCTGCATCACCCATTTCCGTCAGAACTGGGTGAGGGAGGGATGCTGAAGGTTGGCACTGGTGCATTAGCAGGGCAAAGAGCCAGGAGTGTAACAGCAGAGGCATGTCAGAGCCACTATGCGCTGGGGACACCAGGAATGGGACAAGAGCCAGGAGTTCACAGAGCTAGCTGTGGGTTAACTTCCCTTAAGAGACATTCACTGCTGTGTGTGTCACTGACCCAGTACAAGGAAGTTTGCTGGTGGCACTTGATACTCAACTTTGCAGAAAAAATACTTCAGGTGAATGCCAGGCATTGAATAAAAACACTTGGGCTTCTTCTATGGAGAAAATCCTCCTTTGGTAGAGCTCCTTATCTAAGCGGTGTTCTGTGTGAATGGATAAGGCTGGCTGTCAATCAAGGGCTCTGCAGCAACAAGGCAATCTGTCCCCTTGCAAGTGCCTGCCACAGAGAAAGTCCCAGCAATGCAAAGCAACTCAAACTAACTGGCCCCTGCTACAGCCTCAGCTAAAACAAGGCCGATCTGGCTGCTGGGGCATGAAAGGGTTGGTTGTGGCAGAGTGCTAATTCCCAGGCAGCTGGAGCAGCCTCTCTGCACCAGCCCATACTGCTGCTTGATCCAACACAGCACTCTTCTGAGGGACTCGGCTAATTGCCGGAAGAGGCATATCAGTTACGCTTCAATAAGACGTGGGCGGATTTGCATGCTTTGCCCATAATCTGCCTCTAATTTTGAGTATCATTTATTCTCGTGTGCTCGTCTGGTAAAACACCCTATTTAAAAACACTGCACTTTGTTAATTCAAAGCTTGCGCTTGTATGTGTGATTATTGCTTTTCCCTATAGCACGGCATAGACAGTCCCACTGGCATCTCAGTGCACCAAACACCTGCACATTTACATGCATTTATACGCTGCACTCCCCAAATGATCTTTGTAAGTGGTGCTCCATAGTATTACCCTGTATGTCTAGAAATGGAGGAATCTAGACAAGGACCAGGCATGAGCTGTACTCCCTGCACAGGGGCTTGCAACATCTGACTTTGATCCCGGTAGCACTAATGCTGGATAAGCTAGGACAGGTCAAGATAGGCATCAGAAAGTAGGTGTAAGTGGTCAGTTCTCGCAACAGAGGCACCCCACCAGGGAGCATGGGACATATGCTGTTCAATCTATCTGTGGATGATCTGGAGCAGCAGTGAGGTAAGAAAATTTGCTGAGGATATGCAACTGAAAGAGTACTGGGGAAAAGAGCAGTCAGTGGGAAACTGCATACAGCCCTTACAGGTCTGTGGGATTGGGCAATAATGTGGCAGCTGAAAGTCAGTGCAGATTACATTTAAAGTGATTTATGCAGGAAAAACAAATCTTAAATTCGCATGAAATGATGGCTTCTGAACTGCTTAGTATTATTCCGGGGTGAGACTTCTGGACTATCATAGACTATTCCAAATAACCATCAGTGCAGTGCTCATCTAATCAAACTTTAGGGATTACCATGAAAGAAAGAGCAAGCAAACAGAGAAGACGCCCTCCCTAGACCACTGTATAAACTCCTGTTTCATCAGCACTTTGAATAGCATGTGCAATCCTGGTCCACTCCACTCAAAAAGTGTCTAAGAAGTAAATGGGCTCAGAGGATGGTAGCAAGGACATTTCGTGATGACAGATTTTATACCTGGGGAGGCTGAAAACCTTTACATGTGGAAGGACATGTCCAAGCAACATCTAATAAAGGTCCACAAGGTTGTGAGAGACTTAGAGCAAGGGGTTAGGAAGTGACTGACAGTCATTTCCACCACAAGAACTGGGAAGCACCAAACATAGCTGCCAGAGACTGGCTCCATACAAAGAGAAAAGCCTAATTTTTGTCACAACATTAGAGGGTAGATGGAGTTTGCACTGCCGGTATTGTGGAAACAAAAGTTTTAGACAGTTACAAGGAAAGACTGGTCAAGCACCTAGAAAAATGATCCACTGAAGGTTACTAAAGAGTCACAAACCACATTCATTCATGTCAGGAAATCCCCCGATATGAAAATAGTTGGAGACTGGTAAAAGTAATCAGTGAAGTATGCAATTTGTCTCACTCTTTCTAGTGAGACTAGGCTTCTTACTACAATTTTTGTCAGAGAAAAGATACCAGATCATGTTGAGACACAAGTGTAATTTCCTCCTCTACAGCAGGAATGAAAACATTGTCTCCCACCACCATCTCACAAACCAGACAGACTAATTTTTGATTATTCCCTGGAAAATGCTGCTTTTTTCCTACAATCCTCAAGCATTCCAGACAATAAATAAAAATAACCACAACTCTAACTTTGTGCTTGGGACACTCACTTGGGAAAGGTTAAAGCTACATTTCAGTGCAAGAAATGTTCATATATCTTCTTGAGTGATTGCTTTATATAACAAAAAGACACAATCCCTCATCTCTTAAACATGGATTTTCCCCAGTCTTTTTCTTGGATACTCCAACCATACAAAGTAATTACAGTTTTTGGGGGTCACACTCATATTCTTCTTCATGGGGGAGGTTTGTTCCCTAACACGTGGCAAAGCCCTCAAGTATTTTTTTTTAATTAAACAACAAAAATGTCTCTTCTGAGCTCAAAATATGGTAAAATATTAAAACGCTTTGATTGGGTGTGTCACTGGGTAAGGACTCCCATGCACAGACTTGTTGGAAGGTGAGCAGTGCTTGCTAGACTACCCAGTGACTCACCACTGAACGCATAGTTAATCATACGTTACAGCATGTCTGACTTCATAGAGTACTGTAGGTGGTGTGAAATAATCTTTGAATGACTTCAAGCTTTTTCTAGCTTTTATGAGGTTACGATGCTTCAGACTCAACTGGGCAGGAAACTGTTGAGGATTTGCTGTAGTAACCTGGGCTGCACTCCCAGTATGTCAGGTGTCAGCTTATGGGCTTTGGAGGCTCTACAGTCTTGGCTGCTACCTCTCACTGATTGTGATGCATTCACTTACTCAGAGCTGGCTGAAATCAAGCATAGACAGAGCTGAACTTTGCTGCCCAAGGATGAGAGGTGGGGTCTGTTTAGTTCCTGCAAGGAAAATAGGTAGGATTTGGCTGGGAAACAAAGCACAAAGAGACCTCTGGTGAGACAGGATTTCTGCCTTTGCTAGCACTACAGGGAACAGGTAATGACTGCTACTTTGGAGAAGACCTCACCACCTTCCAAAACCAGACACAGGTGCCCAATACTCTAGCTTTGCTCAATGACCGTGATTCCCCGCTATGGCACAGGCAAGGACACAACAGGACTCTAGGCAGACAGTCTGATCCTGCATGCTACTACCTATTATGCCAGTGCATGGAGGTGACCCAGCACTGACCTGCCAAAGGACTTGAGCTTCTTCCTCTGCTAGCCCCTTTTTCAAAGAGGGCACTGGTAAGGCTACTGCAATTGTCCAAGAGAGCAGTCCCTGCGTCATGCAAAAGAAAGGATTCCCTCGACACTCCACACCCCATGGCTAGCAAGGTAAATAGCAAAGTCATTGATTAGTTAAGGCTGACTCTTAAATTTTGTCTCTTACCAGGAAACTGTTCACGCAAATGACATTTTTAAGCTACATAATCCCTGGTAAAACAAGTTACTTCTTTACCTCAAGGTAAATAACTGTAAATGCAGCATCCTACCAGAGATACAGCACAGACTGATCTTGCCTTGGAACAAGTACTGGCAGCCAACACCTCCTACCTTGAGGTGCAAAAAATCTTGCTGTGCTGCATCAAGTGTTGCAGCATCTTTTGTCTAGTAAAGCAATGTAATGAAATAGGACATATTAGGGCTAATTTAGTACAGGAAGCAATGTTGGAATGGTAATACCCAGAAGTCACAAATAAAACATTTCACATGTCATGTGGCAAGCTTTCCAGCATCCCGCTCCAACCTCTTTGGTTGCACAACAGGCCCCTCTAAAATAACCCTTCCTCCAGCAAAGACAGAGCCTGAGGGATGTAGTATAGCTCATTAGATTCCATGAAGATTTTCACCCCAGAAGGAGACATCTGCATGAGAAGAGTGAGTCACTCCATTTCAATAGTGGGCAAAACCAGTAATTAAAGGTGCACAGTTTGCTTGCTTGGGCAAGCTTTGTATGCTCAAAGCATTAGTGGTCTCACTGTTACTATATTTACTGAACTCCCGCAATTAAGTATTTTGTTTCTCTCATCCCATAACGACAATGCTTTCTGAGTGTTAAACATACTGAAAAAGGAGGTTGTTTTGTGTTTCATATTTACAAATAGTAGTAGTTTTCTGCCCTGCACAGATTGTAGGACAAACACTAGTGAAGGAATGGCTGAGAAACCTTGCACAGAATGATGTATTTCCAACTACATTGCTGGTATACTAGAAAAAAAAATTAGGGGGGAGGGGTTTAATATTTACTAAAGCAACTGAAGTTGCTTGCACTTTTTTGAGCAATAAATTGAAAACAAATGTAACATACTTCATACCATTCAAAAGCAATTGCAGTCTTCTATGCATCTTGCATCTATCATTGGATTTCAGCATTGCCAAAGCTCTGAACAAGAACATCTTTTAGCTGCAGATATAGTGCAGTGGTTGCATTTTGAGCTCTGCCTAACACACCTTTGCTCTCAGTTGGAGGCACTTCTCTTGAGGACAAAAAGCACTTTGTTCATTCTCCACACCAGGTTTCATCTTGGCTCCACTACTAAGACCACCTACAGGGATGCCAATTAATATCAGCTGCATTATGCTAAAATTATATTTACAGAAGCACTCAGTGGGAACCACATCTTAGGCAACCTCATATGCAGCCTCTCCACCCAGCCACACATTTATAGCAGAAGCCTACTCCGTTCACCACCAAATGATGGCAACTGTAAGCTACCTGACAGACTTGCATGGAAGACTGGGATCAGAGTGTTTACTGTGTTTTTCAGTTGCATTTAATTGCAAATTAGCAGCTGGGAACAAGGAAGAGTGAGCAGTGTTTGAGCAATCAACTGCCTGCAGAGGAGTTTCAAAACCTCCAATTATACATTTCTGTAGCTTCAATGAGCGAAGTGCTGGCCTGCTGCACAGTTGGGGTTTGCTGTACCTAGAAAAATTATGTTTCAAACCATCTAGTCTTGCAAGAGCCAGAAGCTACACAATTTTTTGGCAGGACTTCTTAGGGCCCACCTGTATTGTACAAGGGTAGATGCTACAACCAGGTAACTCAAGGCAGTAGTGGGTCATGTTCTTTGGTGGCTGGCAGTGACAATGATTTTAGACTGGTGCTTGTGATTTCCTGGAGCTTTACAGAAGCTGATTGGTGTCAGTGCATGAAGTGCATCTGCATAAACAGACAAACTAGTTCATGAGGAAATTAATTACCTTTTGAGGGGGCTAGAGGGCTATTGTTTCTTTTTCTTTTCAGTGCACTATGAAGAGAACTGTGTGTTTTCATTTCACTTCAGTTTTATTTTCAGCAGGGGAAAAATGGACCTCAAAGAGCTGCCAAGCCTGTTGGACATACAGCACCAGGGAAATACTGGTGTCCAGATTACAAGGATCTCCAGACCTGGATCTGCATCAGTCCTCGTAATAGTCCTTATATAAAGTTTTCCCTTTCTAACACACAAAGACAGATCTGACAGTACAGCTGAAAAATTCTCACTTTAAATCTCACAACTCATCTTCATAACACCCCCACATGGGTGATGGTGGTGTAAATACCCCATACGTATGCATGGGGAAATGAAGCTCAGAAACCTAGGTGCTCCAGGAAAGACACAAAGATGATGGTGGAAAAAAAAAAACACCTTACAAATTAGGTCTCTTACATGCAAGTTTAGTGCTTAGATCAGTGGACCACAGTTTATCTCTCCTCTTTCTTTTCCTTAGACCCCTCTAAAGACTTTCCTGTTGTCCCAGCCACAACATGAATGCAACAGGAATCACAACTCACTGCTTGCAGCACCCTGACAATGTAACAACAGCACTGCACTATCACAGCACCATTGAGGGAAGAAGACCATTTAGCACACACATGTAGATTTTGAAAGTGACATTCCTATTACTGTTTCAAGAATTTGTTTTGAAGAGCCTTGTCAACGCATGCTGTTGTCAGCTGGCCCATCTCCGTAGGAACTAGCTGCCTCCATAACAGGCTTCACCTGGGAATGCATCCTGGAGCTGTGACTCAATTATAGCAGTCAGTGGAAACTTATCTGAGGAAGGACTGACTAAATCCCACAGGGCCAAATTAACACAAGCCATGCAGATCCTGAGGAATTAGCAAGAAATGCTGTAATCCCAGCTGCACTGAGGGCATAATGGAAAGGGTTGGAAGAGATCAACCAGTGGCATTATGGAATAAAGGCAGCCTGTAAGAGCTGAAAACGGTTTATAGAATCAAGGCCAACATCGGCAGTGTAACTATGATGGCTACCAAACCCCACTGAAATGGCATCGCCTAGTACAAATAGCGCAGCCATAGAGCAGAGATATGAATTAGCAGCAGGAAAGCACTTAACATTTATTGCTCTTTAGTAAGTCATTTTGGATAGCAGCAGTTGAGAAAAAAAGAATATATGAGTTTAGTACCAATATCTTTATCTTTAATCCCTGCTTCAGATCAAGACTAGTAGTTACACTGGCCTCAAAGGCAATTTTTTATTAAATGACACAAATTAAACATGGTAGTTAAAGACTGTAGTTACAGATACAGCAAAAACTGCATTTCAACTACTCCAATAATAAGATTTCCTAAGAAAACACGATGGCATTTGAAGGATGTAGAGATGTTCTCTTGGTGTTTTTTTAAAGTCTGGTTAATATTTGCTTTTAATTTCTTCCAAGGAACTATTTCTTGTAAAATCTGAACATGACTGAAAAAGAGCAGAGGGTATTGAAAGATCACTAAACACATGGAAAAATTTATCTCGGGGGAATATGAAAGCCATCAGGCCAAGACTCGCTCTGTGGTCATCTTGCAGACACAAACTGCAGGAGATTGATGCTCTGGTGGTGAACACAAAGTGGCAAACCCTAGTCTTGGCTGGCATGAAAAGAAACGGTACATCCAGCCATCCGGAGACCTTGTTTAGTTAAAAGCATATTAGCATCTAAGCTAGCCAAGACTTTATCAGCTGGAAAATCCCAATCATGAGTACTAGCTGCAAGAAAAAAAGAAAAACAAAAGAAATGGAAACGAGGAAAGACTGAACAGGACAAGCCTGAACATGTTCAGTCTGTCATTCCCGTGTTACAATTATATCCTCATTCCTCAGAGCAAAAGGCAGTTCAAACAGACAATGAACCCCTTTTTAGCCTAAGCGGAACTGAACTGGTTCCCAGAGATAAGGCAACAAAAGAAATTAAACCCTCCCCTACAGATACCCTTCAGTAAAATATGAGCAGAGAAAGAGACTCACCACTTCAGATGTAACTATGGCATTCATCCGAGGAAACAGGACTTATAGTGGTTTCAAACTGAGATTAACTTAGTATACTGATCCTCAAAGTGTGCAGCTGCTTCCTTCCTTTGCTTTCCAGAAATATTAGCTTCTAAGGCTCATGCTAACTTCATTTTAATGGATAGATAGTATTTTATTGTCAGAAAATGTGACTCCATTTTTGGGGTACAACTTAATAAATGCTTCTGTTTAGGCCCCAAGAAATATGGGTTGAAGCATTGTAGACCATAAGATGGCTTTAGAGCAGGCAAAGCATGAGGAACCAGTTAAAGTAGCCAGCAAATAGGTGGTTTCTACTGCTTTTCTTTCACCCCTAAATGATTTGGGCACAAAAGACTTAGGCCAACAGAGAGACAGCTTAGCACAAGAAAGAAATGAATTAGAGCTGGAAGGCAAGGAAGGGAGAATGCTCCACTTGGGATGGACCTGGGAGGTCTCCAAAGGCACACTCATTCCATCTTGTCTCCCTCCCAGACCAAATCAAGCCAAACTGAAGACAGGAGGCATAACGATGCCACAAGAAGCAAGGTGAAAATGGTTGGATTAGCAACTAAAGATGTGAGATGCTAAACAGCCCTAGACAATGAAATATTTAACAGCTGCAGTCCTAGACATGAGTAGGATAAGCAGAAATAAAAGGACCCATCATCTATTACCAAACCATCCAGAAACCATCAAGGACTTACATGGAAAAGTTACTATAAAGTAAAACAACAGCTTTTTTAAAATTTATTTTTTAATCTACTTCACCAAGACTATAGTTATAGAGTATGGAAATCACCCTGATCATTGCTGTAGCTCTGGGGTCTTATTTCCAATGTCCATCCATGTGATGGTAGCAAACTTCAACCCAGTGCAGGACAGTTACTTTTTCTAACCATAACTGGGCTGCATGAGAACTTAATTGCCTAACTGGAAAATCATAAATATTTCAGACTGACTCAGTTTGGGTGCGCTGGATTTTTTCCTGCCTTTCACTGCGTCAGGGAATTTCTTCCCACCCTACAGCACTTAGGATAGGAGCACATGGCTGAAAGAGTCAGTGGTCATGAATAATCAGGAAGGGACTTTTCCAGAACAAGACTGTTATGTGAAAAAGTCTGTCTTCTGGGACGACATTTGCATGACCGAGGGGTGACATAATAAATCTGCAAACAAAAAAGCCTTTATACCCCTGTGGTGGCTTTTGAAACTTCTCTGCGCTGGTATGGTCCTTTACTTCTGTGCAGAAGCATTGCATTTTTGGGGCAGGAACTTAAGCCCCCTCTGCACCAGGCCAGTTGCCATCTCTGCAGCCACAGTTTTATGTCATTCTTTCTGGCTAACGCAATCCTACAGCCCATGTTAATGATGCTGTTTTACTGGGCACGATGTTTGAAGTAGTACTGATGGAATTTATTTCTGCTCTGTGTATAGGGGCTAAGGGCCAAGAGGAGCCCAGAGAGACAAACATCTTTGCATAAGAGCTCCGTTGGCGTATGGCTGGAAGCACCTCCGAGAGGCAAATCCAGTGCCTGGACACCAACATAGAATGACAGAGCAAAAAGAGAAGTAACAAATGGTATTGCCAGAGAGTGAAAAAAACAATGCCAACCCTCCATCCTCCTCCTCCTCAAAAAAAACCCAAACCATACAGAAGACAAGCCCCTGTTAGACATTTGGGAGCTGCAGAAAGAGCCACATTGAAAAGGAGTTGCTGAAATGGAGCCAGAAGATCTATGTGCCAAAATACATCCTTGTGAAGGCAGCCCAAGCACTGTGGGTACAGCCTAGGCACTGAACCGGGGCTGGAAACCCAGGCAGGGTGGAAAAACATGGTGCAGATGCTCAGACTGAGGCAGAATTAACGTTTCACTTTCAGCACAGTCTGTTTGCCAGATATGGACTTGTGCTGAGAGTTACCCAAGATGCATTTGAAACTCTGGACAAACTCCTCTATTTTTCAGGTCATTTGTTTTTAAGAAGAGGGCCAAATGGAGTTTCAGAGCTGTGAAGCAGACGCTACAGGAATGATGGATTCTGGCCCAAGTCCAGCCTCCCAAGCCTAAGGGGATTTGCTCATGTCACCAGGAGCAGGGAAACTGTTTCTCACCAGCACAGGAAGTCAAGCGCTTGGCAACAAGAGAGGCAGCTCTCCCACAACTCCAGTTACGCAAACAGCTGCCTTCTGCTGGGTTTCAACATGCTTCGCTGCTCCAAAAATAATTTCCTGCTTGATTTGATACCATTAGCAGGAGCACAGAGTGAAGCATGAACCGTCATGCTGCTTTGCACTGTATCCAGCTAGCCACTGGATTCTAACAAAAGACCCAATTTCTGTTTTTCGGCAGAGGATCAAAATTACGCAGGAGGGAAAGGTAAATGGGCTGATGGCGTAAGGTCTCTCCTCTTCCTCACTGAAGGGTTTTGATGCAAGCCTGGAAGAAAGCACCAGCCGCCTTCGTCCTTCCGGGCCTCTTTCCAGAGTTTAGATTTCCCAAACCCTACAGCTCGCAACACTTATGGTGTATAACCAATACTCAGCAGCCAAGCAGGAGTCAATGCCAACATAAAGTTCCACCACAAAGACACTGCTTGCTGGGTGATCAGGAGCTGTGCCAGTCCCAGACAGAGTTGCTGGAGCTCCCCTATGGCATGAGCACCCAAAAGCTAACACCATGCTTCTTTCATTCCCCACTGGATTTACCTGCATCCCCTTTGGGGACTTGTTGGAGTAATTCCAGTTCAGCTCAGTGCTTTGGGAACAGCAGCACTTTCTGCTCCTAGCTGGACTGGAATTTGGATAGCAAATTTTGGCTTAAGATGCATCTGATTTCATTTTCCCTATTCCCAGCCCAGACATCTGCATGCTCCTTCCCAAGGGCCTTCCTTGGGGGGACTCCTGCAGGGGCCTTCATCAACAGTGCTTTGAAAACCTAAGGAAGCACAGAAAGTCAAAGATGCCAGGGCATCCTTGACAGTATCAGTGAAGTGCCCTTTTTTCTCCTCCTCTGATACCTTGAAATTAAAGTTGTGCAAAGGCGCTCATTTATGCTTATGAGTTTTAAGCCCAAAGACACCATAAAGCACCATTTCATCTGATCAAGCCTTACCAATCAAGCCTTACCAATAATTTCTTTTTATAATCATTCTTTGAGCCACACAACACGTTATGAAAGATACCCCTCAGCCATGATTAGAGTATAATGGGTGATGAAACCACCACTGTTTTAGGGGAGCTTGGGCAGAAGCTAAACTCAGAAAATAAAGCCATGAAAAGAGAGGAAAAGTCCCATCAGCAGTCCTGCACAGGACATAACTCCAGGATGACACCTGCAGCTTCCATGTATGAGGCAGAATATGCATCTGAGCTAACCCAAATGGCAGGTGGGGTCCCTCCTGTCACCTTCACAATAAAAGAGAATAACTCTGTGGAGAAGTTAAGTCCTCAGCTGCTGGAAGACCTGAGCCAGGTAGAAGGACAGGACTGGTGGGAAGAGCGTGCAAGCTGGTTTCCATGTTCAGCTGACCCATGTCTGCAGCTGCTGATGCTCCCACAGCCTGAGGGAGTGCAGATAAGCAGCAGTTCAGCTTTTCCAGACACAGCACAATTCCTGTTTACAGCCTCTGGGCTAGACTTTTCAGAAGAAGGAGCTAGATGTCTATTCTTGCAGGAAACCAGGTGTGTAAACAGTTCAATTAATATACCCAGAACACTGTGCTCTAGCACAGCAAAGAGGGCTAGTGGAGACAAGCCAAGAGCACAGGAGCTGAGGAAGGAAAATACTTTTAAAGAATATGCCTAATTAGAGATAGGCCTGGGCCAAAAGTTTGTATTTGAACACCTGGAATAGCCCTGGGGAGCAGAACTGTAACCTGAACCCAGATCCACATTTTGTAACTCGATCCTCTCAAAACGAACGAAAATCCACCCCATCCCATCCCAACCATCATACAGTCTGAGCTTCAGGTCTCCAATAGTCAAAGCCTAGATATCTGACTTTCTAGGCTCAATGTTTTGGCCAAGCTGTTGTGCTTGGCTGCGGCTGCTGCTGCTGCCTTGTGTTGCTCTTACCACACACTGCAAAACCTTCCCCCTCGCCCTGAGGCCCACACCAGTGCTAGGTGTTGCTGCTTGGCTGTATGTCCCTGGATCACTGACTCGAGGTGAGGATGCCTTTTTGGTGTCTGACAGCACATCTCCTTTTGCTCCAGCAGCCATAGCATTCCCAGCACTGTGACCAAGCCTTACTTTTCACTGTGCTGCCTTCACCCAGGCCTCACAGGGTACAGCTGCAGCTCCTGGACAAAGCAAAAACCTGCAGCAACACAAAGCCAAGGGGCTCCACTCATAGTTGCCAGCCAAATATTCGCAGAGACCCTCAGTTTTTTATGCCAAAGCCAGAGAATCAGGGCTTGTTTTGAAGGGCACAACCTCGATGGTGAGGAAAGCCCCTCACGCCCTTTATGAGTCCTTGCAGAAGCAGCCATCTCCCTTATCTACCTTATAGCTCAGCTCTTTAGTATAGAAAACTAAACTTCACTCATACCTCACTGTCTTTTTTAAATGCAGATTTTTCTTGTAGCAGAATCACATTGGCAAAGAAACGTCAGCCTCATCCCCATAAAACCTCCCTGTTACAGGCATGTCATGCATTTCTAACAGCTTGCAAGGCTGACTAAACATTTACTTTTAGATGGCTCATTTCCAAAGTCCAGAAATAGATACTTGTCCACAATAAAAGAGTGCCCGGGTGTGCCATCAGATCACTTCATTGCCCTGTTACAGCATGCCATTCACATTCCTGCACTTTCTCCCTCACAAGGTGCCATCCCTGCCTGGCACCAAGCATGCTACCACATCCCCCTCTCAGGGCAGACCTGCAGATAGCAAGGCCTTTTCTCCTAGCTAGATTATTCTAGGTAGGTATTCAGCAGTCATTTTTTGCATTATCTGACCCTGGGTCCTGTTAAGCTGAGTTAGGTGACTAATGCATGTGGTTCTTGATTGCTTTCCCTTTCCTGGTGGGCACCTGACCTCTCACCACCACAGAATGGCATGAATAGGCACAGTTGGAGAAGAGCAAACAGAATTTGCTTACACTGGATGCTGTGATAGTCAAGGCAGTGTCTGTGTTTTGGAAACCTTTTGAACAATTTAATTCCACTGTTATTTAGAGCAGTTTTGTGCCATGGATTTACTTTTCTACCTATTGCAAATTCATCCCTGCCACAGCTGAACCTCCATCCCCAAGAAATAAAACAATTAGAAAAATAATCAGGCTTTATACAAAAGCACAGGAAAAACTTTGTGTATCCTTCCAGGGCCAAGAGATTCCATCTGAAAAGTGCTTGCCACACAGTGCCCAGGCAAAATCAAAATGATGCAGCTTTTGGTAGGGTGGACAGATTACAGTCAGGCAATTAGACAGCCAGACCATGTAATCACATGCAATGAGAACACATGTGGGTGTAGTGTGAGGTGTAAGCCTAGTGCCACCAACCACAAGCTCCTCCAGTTACCCTAAAGGAGTTCTTCAACAAATTTCTTTTGTTCAAAAATTTCTTTTCTAAACGTCAATGGGTCCATCTAGAAGTAGGTCTCTTTCTGCCATTAAAAGTAATTCCTGGAAGACTGGGAAACATCTAAGGCTAAACTAGAAAACATTAGCCAGAAGAATTGATAGATCATCTGTCTCATACCAAATTGTGTTTGGAGAAGAAACCCATTATACAATACAGATAATCTGTTATACAGCTTTGAATCAGCCTTTCTAAGCTTCTGTAGGAAGTGAGCTAAAACATCTGATGCATGAGCAACCTCGGCTTTAATAGCCATTACTGTCTTTCATCCCCTCTTTATTTAAAGTCTTAGAACAGCATTTAAGTCTCTGTCCTCCTGTATGTATTGCTTAGATGCTCCCCAGATGGTTTTTCCAAGGGGATTTCTAATTATTTGGATTTTTTTAAAGAAATATCCTGCAGGAATCTCTTTGGTTTCTGGAAGTTTGTTTCCTTCCTTCCTCTATAAAATCCTTTACCCAGAGCTCTATTTAAAGGAAACATTTCCAATTACTTCAGTACATCTCAGATCACATACCCTGGGGCAAAAGAGAAATGAACCAAATCCTGTAAAAATAAAGATGGTGCAGATTTCAAAAGGATTCACAGTAAAGTTTTGCAATGAAGTAATTAGTCCAAAAGTTTCAGCTCAGAATATCAGGGAATAAACAAACATTTAGAGAGATGGAGAAAGTTAACACTGCATACAAACCACAAAGGATTAGATGCATAGTCCCATTTCCACCAAGAAAAAGAAATTGAAATCAAAGCAACAGATTCAGTAACAACAAGTAATCAAGAAAACCTCAGATGTTAAAAAATATTCAAGTATTTCAGATCCCGAGTTCCCTAAATGGACCAGAATTCCTTAAGTGCTAAATTCCTATCCTCTGAAGATCTACATTAGATATCCTCAAATGGGAGACTGAAAGAAAATCCCAGTCATTCCTGGAAAGCCTGATTGCTCTGCTTCTCATTTACATGTTTGTACAGCAAAGCAAATTATTCTTATAAACGTATAGGGTCTGTGTCTTTTCCCAGGTCATCCAAAACACCTACCAGATAATAGTTTGCTACAATTACATGTGCCACTCTTCCAAAACAGCTGCTCTATTTCCCCTAAAATGGAATACAACCCTGTAGATCATATTGCCATGTCTCCTGCAATGGGAGTGCTTCAGCATGCACTGTGGTGCAGACTCGCTGCTGGATCAACTCACAGTGCTGTGCCTCATGCAGTGATAAGACACTCATGCAGGTGCCCAGCCTCTCAGAACGCACCGTTAGCATTGCTCTCCTTCTGGATCATCATCTCTGATGGTCAGAGGTTCTTAAGGATATTTGCTGCAGCACCCTACACAACACAGAGCAGAGTCAGAGGAGTGAGGAGCTTGTAATCTGAATGCTATAGAGAACGTTTCCAATGCTGGCAATACCTTCTCCCTTGGCTGTAATAGTCCATGATTTGTCAGGTTAAAGAGACAAGCCCCAACAAGCACTGGGGTTAGCCTGAAGATGGCCATTCTTGCCCTCTGGGTGCTTTCACTGCCTGGATGCCTCACATACTTTTGGCTCTCTGAGTGGCTGTGAGCAGGGTTTTATAAAGAGACTGCAATTAAATGGAAACCCTGTGTGGGGCAACAGAAGCTGGTATAGTTCATGCTAAGGTCACACCCTTTTAATGCCCCTCTGACCACCCCATCTGAACAACCTGGCCTTCACCTGGGGCTGCAGTGAACTGGCACCCCGTGATGACGAGGTGTTGCACCTCCTCATCCACCTGGCAGCCTCCTGCTCATTACATCCACCCAGCTGCAATGGCCAAGAAGGGTTTTTTGCCCATACCCGAACTCTTCCAAAAGGGCTGCTTTTCCACCAGTCCTATACAGCAGCCATATTTCAGGCAGGAGGAAAACAGGGGAGAGCAGCAGCAGCAGATATGTTGTCCCCTTTTTTCCCCTCATCACAAGGTGAAGGTCCATTTTGGAAATGCTACTTCCTTCCACCCCAAGCCCCTTGATACCCCGACACACATAAAGCCACTAAGCCTTTCTCTTGCAGAGCTGCACTCCTCAGGTCCCTGAGTCCTGACTTCTCCCAGTCTACCTTTCACATGCCAAATCCACACATTTCCGTTCATCTCATGCTTCCCTCCCACCTTTGTCTGATAGTCCTTCCCACGCAAGCACCACATCCTTCCTGCCTCAAGCTCACTGTAAGGCTGGGTTCCTTCAGTGAAGCAGATCAGAATGAAATGTAAGCATGACCCTTTAAATCTAAAGGATTAGGAGACATAAAGGAGAGACCTGTGCATATAAATGTGTATGTGCATGACTAGGGGAAAACTGTGCCACCCTAGCTCTTGGTGGGCTCAGCTTTGCAGCCCTGCATGTCAGCCCCTGTCCTCTGGAACTCCCCCAGCACTGAGCTTTACAGCTGGTTTACCTTGTTTTTTCTACTGCTTTTCTAAACCAGCAGAAGGCTGGCAGATGGTTTGGGGAGGCATTATAAAAAAAAAAAAAGTTAGCCTAAAAATGGGATAGGAGGTGCACTTACAAAGACTCTGCCTGCCTGGGATGCCAGGGACTAAAGAAGATGCGTCCAGGAAAACTGTATGCATTTGTCCAAGACAGTAGATATTTGCATGAGCAAACCTCATGATAGAGACTCTGCAACCCAAAGGCTGCTATCTAAATAGTAATATTGTAAAAGTATTGGAAGAAGAAAGGAGAAACTATCTCATTGCTCCATATGATGCACAAGGAACATCAGCATAGAGGGACGGGAAAACTTACATCACTGGAAAAATGCAGTAGAGTCAAGTCTCAAATCCCAGTTCAGGGACTTAACCACAGCCTGTTCTGTGCTTTCTATTTTCTGTTAACAAAGAAAACAATATCCTCCCTGAATTTTGATCCCCAGTGTTACTGCTGGATTCTCTGCCCAGTCATGAAATATTCCAGGAGTGGGAAGAATAGATGAAGCTCCAGTGAGTCATGAGGAGAGAGTATTTTACTGTGCAGCCAGCACAGTGAGGGTTATATTCAGCCTTCTGATATTGCCTCTGCCAGCAAGACCAGACCCAAAATACTTTGTGCCCTTCCATAAAATTCCAGTTTGGGGCCTTTGGTTTTCCTCTCTCTTTTTTTCTTTTTTTTTCCCCCCCTCCATTTTTAAAATTATTATTTGGGGCCATTAATCCAGGCCTGACAAAAAAAAAAAAATCTGCCACTACCTCGGTTCAAACTTGCACAACACCAGTTAACAACAGACCAGGCAGGGCACAGTGCTGCACAGAAACCTAGTGCTTCCAAAGCACCAGCTGAGGGGAGCAGTATTCAAACATCTGTAATTGTTTAGTGAAGGCAACTTCACAAACACACACACTTGTGATTGCGATCTAGCCACCATGTGCCTAAAGCAGGGTTTCGCTCAATCACCGCCCCCTCACTTTCTGACTCCAGGCATGGGGCAGTGAGGCAGGGCATCCTCCCCCAATGCACAGACACAATGAAAGCTGGAGAAGGCAAAGGGAAAATTTACTTAGCTACCCCATAGGTATTCCCCCCCACCTTCCCTTTATCTCCTAACTGTCTCTGTGCTGATGTAACTGATGCCGACCCATAGAGGGACACCAGGCAAACCATGCCAGGACACCCTCTTCCCATGCCTCTGATGCAAAGCTGCCCTTTGCAGCCTCCAAACTTCTGCTGTCCACCCAAGCAGTACAAACCAGACATGTTAGCAAGTTCTGGATACGTTCTCCTCCCCCTCACTTTTTTTTCATAATGTATTTTCATCATGATTTCCTTGGGAAAGAACCAGCAGATCATCTAAAAGTACAGAGATGCCTGGGAAGGAGAGTGGACATACCCTATGAGGTAACACAGAGACACTCAAAGCCCTCCCACCAAACCCCTGCAGTGAAAATGAGGGTTTTGAAGGAAAATGAGAGCTCCTGATGAGGTTGAGGAATGGGCTATGAATCAGCATCCCATTAACTCAACCCAAGCCCAGACCTCCTCAGCCATGCCCCATACCCTTGAGGGCAGCCACATGAGCTGTTGGAGGAGAGAAGTGGCCTAGACCTGAATTGTGAACCAAAAAGCTGTGGAGAGATGAGGTGCTTAATTCCTCTACCCAGATCCAGTTAACATAGACCTTACAGACATAATCTTTTGGACCATGTCTTCCAAAACTATTATCATTGTCATGCAGAGTAAGATTTCTGCCCTGAACCCCACTCTTCCTCCTTTGGGAAAGGGCCCCACCTATGGGTGAAGGACCAAAGAGGAGCTTCTCGGCCCCTTTACCATACCTCTCTCCTGTGAGGTTCAGACCAGTGGATGGAGGGAGAAGACAGAAGAACAAGGTTTACCGAAGTTGCGCAAAAGAGGAATGAGTGCATCTTTGCACTGGCAGTGTGGTCTTCTAGTGCATAAACAAGAGAAAGTCAGAACTAAAAAATTCAGAAAGTCAAAACTAAAAGCGGTGATCCAGAAGTGGCAGGTGGTATCAGGTAGAGGTTTGTGGAAAGAAAGAGCTGAGGACAAGTTTGGTGCAGACCCATCTGTCCATGGAGGCAGCACAGAAAGGAGAAACTGCTCATGATCTGCATGCTGATGACTTCTGGTACATTCATGATCCAGCATCAAACTTCAGCACTGCATCCACAGGTATAGCAAGTGGATGGCCAGAGCTAGTGCTTTGGGACTTTGATGTCAAGGAGGCAGAATGCTAGCTAGGCAGACTGTCCTCTGAGTTGTTTCAGGCCTGCTTCATGAGGAGGTAAATGGTGCTACAGAAGAGCTTGTGCCTCTCTATCAACTACAGAGTATGAACGGTAAATTTAGATATAGCTGTCCAAGATTAGGCAAACTCTATCCAAAGGGCACTGAGGCATTTCTGAGGTCCAAGAAATAGGTTAAAAAGTAATCCAAGCTAGAAAACTCTGGTGCTAGCACTAGAGAGGATTAGAAAATAGCATAGACCTGATCTGTGAATCAATGAGTTGTAGAAGGACAAGGTGCATGACCCTTTATCCAGACGCAGTTAACATAGACTTTACAGACATAATATTTGGGACCATGGCTTTCAAAACTAAGATTGTTGTCATGCAGTAAATGAGTAAAATGAAGCTCTGGATATAGTTTTATTTTTCACAGCAGGCCCTCTGCACCTTCCCCAATCCATTAGCTCCTGGATAAACCGCCAGCCTGTTTGCTGCCACCTCCCCATCTCTCCCATGGCACCACAGAGCTCAATCAACAGTGACAGACCATGTTGCAGCTTGTGGATGACTTACTGGCAAGCAGACACCACCTCCCTCTCTTCACAGTCCCTTGACACAAAGGACAAAGCAATGCCTGCATCTGCGTCACTGATCCATGCTGCTTGGCTGATCATGCCAGGCAGTTTCTACTGGAAGGGAGCAGGAGCAGCTCCTGACAGCAGAATGCCCTGCTTTGTCCCAAAACAGAGCACAACTCTTTCACCCTTTGCCATGTTCCCACCCGCCTTCCCAGATTCCAACCTTCAGCCCTTTCAACACCCACAGTCTTTCCACTCTACCATGAAGCAATGAGAAATTCCCTGCCAGAGGACATTGTTCAAATGGTTTATTGAAAAGAAATGCAATTCCCTACTCCAGGCGAACAAGCTCCTTATTTTCCCCTTGAGGAAGAAGAATAATAGCACAGCCAGGAAAAAAAACCTATCCCCAAAGCCTGCTGTAATAATATTAAATAAGAGACCAAAGGGGGTTGGCCAGGAAAATCCCAAGTTCAAAAGAATAATTGCTCCAAGAGATTTAAGCCTAAAGCTGAGTCACTAAAGTGAAGTAATCTCTCCTTGTCCATAGAAAGCAAACAAATCTTAGGTCATGCAGCATAGCTTCTGTATGTCCTTGTTAGAAAGAAGAAAGAAGTGAAATGCAATTAATCATAGTCCGGGAAGAAAGGATGAAATCTCTGTAATTAGCTAACTAGGCTCATCTTTCCACTTTTGAAGACTAATCCAGCCTCCTTCTTCCACCCTTCACCCACAGCACTGCCGTGAAAACCTACTATAAATACCGTATCACTTCTTTCCCCGGGTACACACTCACCTGCAGCCTGTGGTCCCCTAACAGCTTTCCAGTAAGCATACAGGAAGGGGGAAACATATGCAGAGTACAAACAGAGCTCATTTTCTTAGTCAACTTTTGGGGATGAGCTGTGATGTAGTTTGCAGGCTCACCAAGAACCTGGACTTAGCTGAACTACAGGAAGCTATTTTCAAGATAGGTGTTTTATGTTCACAAAACTGATTAATGAGCAGAAAACAGCAATTAAAAAACCCATATAAACATGAAAACACTTTTCAAATTATTAAAATTACCACTGCATTTGTTAATAAATTGGCTTATTCCTGATCCTCAGGTGGTGTAAATTTGCCTGACCATCACCCTGCCCATAGAAAGCATGTTCTTCACAGCTGTATGCACTGTTCATACAGATGTGAGTGGACAGGATTATAAAGTAAATGCAAAGTCTCCAGCAATTAATTTAATAGGGTGGAGACAAGTGCAAAGAAGCTCCTTGATTTGCAAAAGGCGAAGTCACATTTCACAGCTGAAACATGTCAAGGTCTAATTAAAAGTCACAATTTCTTTACTGCAACTTCATTCAAAGTTTTTGAAAACATGGAGGGGAACGGGGAGTACTTTAGAGAGAGAAAGAAGAAGGACTGGAGCTGGTGGCTACAGCTTAGGAGTGGAGGTCAGAATCTGACATCCAAAAAATCCTGTGAAAATCAGAACAAGCCATTCAACTTCCATGGGGTTTTCTTAATAAACAAGGGTTGACAAATATTATTCCCACAATGAAAGCAATGACAGACCAGCTCTTTAGGTCAAGTACATAATCTGTAAATATAATACAGTGGAATAATACCAAAATGACATCAACTGAGGAAGTGAGACTGATTTCTATACCCTCTTTTGTATACAAACCACTGCTAACATATGAATAAAGCTGTCAACAAAAGATGGGGAACGCTAGCCAGCTTTGTGGTGAGGGAGAGTGAAGAACGCAGAGTGGACAGAAATCTTTGCTCTTCCATGACATGACAGAAATGCTTATTTTCAAAGGAAGGAGAATGGGTCATTCTTCTATGAAAAAAATAATGGAGGTGATTATGTAGCTTGAAGTACAGCTGGAGCCTTCCTGTACAAACATGGGAAACCAGGAGGGATAATTAACAGCCAGTCTGCAGGATACAGCAACAGGACCAAGCAGCCTCAGGTACATCCATAAAACCAAAGCTACTCCTTTCCCTCCAGGTCAGTGCTGCAGACACAGTCAGAGGTGCTGTGGTTGCTCTTGGGGCTGATTTGTGGCATATCTGCTCACAGGGTTGAGTTCTCACTCACCACTGACATCATCCCAAACACTAAAAATCAGTAGAGTGCTCCTCTAATTTTTACAGAAAAACTTTACAGAACAGCTAAACATGGTGTCAGAGCAAAGGTAGGATTTGACTGCAACAAAGGTGGCTACCAAATGCCCAGAGTGGCCTTCTTGTGCAGCCCTCTAGCCTAGGGATGCTGTTCAAATAACTCTCTGCACATCAGGGTGGCTGAAAGTGTCCTGCCGGCACTTTGTGGTTTATCCCTTCTTAGTGGGAATTCCTACCATCCTTCCAGGGGGATGCACAGATACTCGTGGAGAAAACCAGATGCTGCCGGCAGACAGGATGCTTTCCCCAGTCCTGGCAGAAGCGGCTCCAAACCTGCTGCTGGGAATCCCAGCAGGGTCCTCCAAGGCATTGCGTGAACTGTGTGACGAAGCTGCCCTCCGCCGGTTGCAAGAGAAACAGCCCTTGGCGCTGGGAAAATCAAAAGCCGGGCAGTTTTACATGTGCAGGTCCTTACTTTCCCATAATTACAGGTAGCGCTCACTTTTCTCAGTATCACATTGCAGGCACAAAATTGTAAGGGCCAGAAGCTTTCAAAATTAGCACAACTTGGAGAGTCTCGAAGCATCCTGCTGTCTGACAGCACAAAGCCCTGACATCCAAAAGCCAGGCTGCATTCAAGTGCCTCTAAGTAAAATTAACAGGATTCTCTCCTGCTGCTGATTTTTCTATAAACCAGCGGATGATGCCCACAAAGGAAAGTAAAACTCCATAAATATTTTCTGGATAATAATGCTACTTAAATGCAGATGTTTAAATATGGGCACATAAGCAAAAATTAAGCTGAGAACTGAGGTAAACTTTATGACATTTAACACACAGAAGGGCTACAGTCACTGTATTTGATTAAAAATAATACTTACTATAACCCTGTTCAACCTTTAACATCTATAAACACTTTAAAATCATAGAATCATAGAATCACCAGGTTGGAAGAGACCCACAAGGTCATCGAGTCCAACCATTCCCACCAATCTCTAAACCATGCCCCTCAGCACCTCGTCCACATGTGCCTTAAACACCTCCAGGGAAGGTGACTTAACCACCTCCCTGGGCAGCCTGTTCCAATGCCCAATGACCCTTTTCGTAAAAATCTTCCTCCTAATGTCTAGCCTGAACCTCCCCTGGTGGAGTTTGAGGCCATTCCCTCTTGTCCTGTGCCCTGTCACTTGGGAGAAGAGGCCAGCTCCCTCCCCTCTGCAACCTCCTTTCAGGTAGTTGTAGAGCAATGAGGTCTCCTCTCAGCCTCCTCTTCTCCAGGCTAAACAACCCCAGCTCTCTCAGCCGCTCCTCATAAGGCCTGAGATCTGTTGAGTCCAGAGGAGGCCACAGAGATTATCTGAGGTCTGGAGCATCTCCCAT
>WAAB01002914.1:306891-337597 GCA_013389865.1 Piaya cayana | reverse complement strand
AGCAAGGCTCTGGCCACCTCCTCTTGGACCATGGGAGCCTCATTTTGCTCCTCTAGTTACGGGGTTTGTACACAGGGGGAACAACTTCCTTTACAATTAAAGGCTGAGGCAAAGAAGGCATTAAGTACCTCAGCCTTTTCCTCATCCCCTGTCACTGTTGTTCCTTCTGCATCCAATAGGGACTGTATGGTCTCCCTAGTTCTCCTTTTAGTATTTATATATTTATAGAAAGAAATCCTGAACTAGTTAATATTATGTACAATCCTGATTTTAATTTTATGTAACCACATAACAGCTACAAAACTACTCCACCTAGCCAGACTCATGTTAATTGGCCAGCACTGAAGAGGTATCAAGAATGAAAGAATTAAGGAAAATATTTTCAAGTTTCAAGTGAGAGGAAGAAACTCCCAAGATTGTCTGCAGCAATTAATTTTCCCCAACACTGGCAAGGTACAGTAGCAAACAGTTTCCAGGGGCCGCTCCCTAGGGCTCAAGGTTGAAGACTTCTACTCAATTAAGCTTTGCAAGGATTTGAGATGCGAAGTAGCATCACTCACGCACCTGTGAATGGATGCGGGTGCACAGCAAGACTCAGAGCAATGCATGATGCCTAACACCATAAGCAAGTGTGCCCTGAGCAAAAGACCCGGGTGATGTATCACCATCTACAGTCTACAGCGCTTATGGACAAGGCAGCCCCAGGTCAGTGTAGGGGTGAGAGGCAGCTGCAGGTAGCACCAGTGGGCAGGCTGGCAGGGACACCTAGCAGACACTGACACCAGCTACACTGATTTCTTCCAGGCCAAGCCCAGTTACTGAAAACCAGGGCTTCCCCTAATGATCTTTAATTTCTGCTCTACAATGCAGAGCTGCTATAACGCTCACAAAGGTTGGAAAAAAATGTTTCCTTGCTAACCTGAATCTGCAGAAGCAAATGTCCATACTGAAAAAAGCAAAGCAAGAGAAATGCTTACAAGTTCACAAGGGACTTTTTTCCCCACCAGAAAAATGCTGGGGCAACTTCCAGGAAGATTGCAGCCACCTGTGCATACTTGCCTACAAAATTCTCTGACACACCACACCTTTTAAGCTTCCTCTACTAATAATGAACAAGAAGAAGTAAATTAAGTAAAATCAGGCATTAGTTCCTACAGCAGCATGTAAGAAAAGGTGGTACCCTGCTATGACATATGCCAGGCTGTTAGAAGCATACAGGGAAGCAGCGTTTGTACTTCATATTGCTGTGACAGAGATAGACTTCCTTACTCTCCTCCCTCACCTCAAGGTCTTGCTCTATATCAAGCATCTGCAAATACATCAGTTCCCCACAGGTTTCACACTGCTCTCAATTTCCATTTCTTGGTTGTTCAACACTGTTTCTTAAAAGCAATTGATGCAGTATGTGCCAATTTTCAGCACTCGCCTCCAAAGAGGAGGCAACTGGGAGACAGACAGAATACATTTGTCACTTCAAGTTGTTTTTCAATCAATTTAAGTAGACAGAAGATGAAATTGTCCACAAGGTCACCTTAAAAACAGTGGGAGTAGTTCTGTGCAGCAGTATGGAAAGCAAAGTTTTGAGTCTGGTATGATACTACTGCCACCAGCAGTAAGATAGTAAAAGCTGAGGGGAAGCAAAATACCCTTTAGTAGCTCCCTCAATGGCTGCAACAAAACCAACACCAAACAAGTGGTCCACTCACCTGAATTTGGTAGAAAGGACACCTCCCAAGGCAGAACCAATGATGATGCCTATTCCAAAGCAAAGACCCAGTTTCCCCAAAGCATCAGCACGTTGGGCAGGAGTAGTCAGGTCTGTAATAACCTTCTGAGCACCTGCAGAGAAACAAATCCCCAGAAAGAAGCTTGTTACGTGGTCTAAGAGCAGGTATAAATCTTTAGGCTACAGAAACAGTGCCTGCCACAACATAGTCTTTGCAACCCCAGGGCAAATGCTTGTGCACACTCCTGAGTGGAATTGGTTCAGCCCATCAGTTGTAGGAAAAAAAACACTCAAACCACTGAAACAAACCACTTCACAAGTGGCAAGAGGAGACTTAACGCCTATGAACTTGTGTTCCCTTGCATAAGTTATGAGGACTTAGGGTAGTTAAAGGTTGTTGAATGTTTTTTACTAGAAACATCTAAGAAAGATGAACTAAAGCAGAACAGCTTGGTGGGTAATGAAAGGTATTTTTATAACCATATTTTGTTTTGACTAATAAGCTCATTTTACAAGGAGAAACAGAAAAGCTCTCCTACAGAACAACCTGGTTGCAAGAAATCAGCAGAGAAGTTTGGGATAACACTATTGCCAGCAAGTGTTCATCACCCATGTCTAGATGGTGAAATCCAAGCAGTTTGCTCAAAAGCATACAGGAGGATGAATGTAGGACTATGGGCTACCATCCTTGCTTGTCTGCTGCTTTCCATAACCAATACACCTGCTGCTTCATGTTCTCACCATTTCACCCCCGATAACCACCAAATGTTTCTCCAGCCTTCTTCCATGCTGTTGAGTCTGTTGACTTCCAGCAACGTGAACAAGAATAGAATCAGGCTATAAATCAAATTTGGAAAGTCACTCAACCCTAATCAACCTTACCTGGTAGCCCATGCATGAATACCGCTGGCAGCCTGGATAGGAAGAGGAGAGGGATGCTGGTGGAGACAGACATGAGCAGGAAGAAGGCACTTCCAGATGCACAGGAGAGAATTAAGGCAGCTCGGGTGCCAAATTGATCTGCAAACCTGGTACAGAAATGATACAAAGTTATCCAAAGTGGGACCATGCATCATAAGTGTGATGCATCAAGATCACAGAATCATAGAATCACCAGGTTGGAAGAGAGCCACTGGGTCATTGAGTCCAAACATTCCCATCAAAGATGGATGGAGTTTCTCAACCATCTTGCTCTTATTTATCTATCCTAGAAAGCGCTGATCAGATTCTCAGCAATACTCTGCTCCCAAAAGAGATCTAGATTTCAGAGGAGCTTAACTCCCTGGGTAGCGTCTTTTCATTGCTGACTACCAGCAATACAAAACTTTGCCGTGCAAAAAACTCTAAGCACACTCATCAAAACTGGAAGATTTTCTTGGAGGAGAGGTGCAAGGACCAGTGTTGAAGCACCAGTTGCCCACCTGGGAAGGTAGGCACTGACCCTTCGGTGCATCATGTAAAAGTGCAGATTGCTGCTACTGCTCAGCATCTCTCTAGACTCCTCATAAGCATAAGTTAATATGTGCCTGCTTAAGTCCCTTCCACTAGCCTTTCCATTAATAAAGGTGATTCACCTCAGAGCTGCAGAAGGCAAGTCACAGTCAGAAGCAGTTATGGCAGCTCATCTCAGTAACTCATTCAATATTATCACGTCAGAGCACATAGTGCTCTCACATTTTACTCTGTGATTCTTAGAGTTGGTTCAGAACAGGGAAACAGCCTAGCCAATTTTTTAAATTCATGTCCAATGGCAATACAAATTATTCCAATGTCTTCCAATGGACGTTCTAAATTCATTTAAAGAAGACTTCACAATAATGACTCAAATTTTGCTTCTGTTTGAGGGAAAAAACCCCAAAACAGCCAGATGAGGTTTTGGTTTGAGCTTTATTCAACTCTAAGATACTTAAAAAAGCTAAGTTAGACAAAGTCGAATTGTACCATAGAAAAGTTTCGGAGTAATTGGGACCGAGATTACTACAAACTAGGTCTTAGAGTTTTTCACTCCAATTCCTCCTTCCTTCCTTCATTTTATTGAAGGTGCATATTGCAGTTATCAGTTACATGTTACCTTGCATGGTAATTGGTTGTGTTTACACTAAAAGAAACAACCCTTCCCCAAATGCCAAGACAGGTCTACAAACAAAGCTAAGCATAAATAATTAAAAGTGTTAGTGTTGAGGAAGAGGTACAGGCAAAAACTTTGTTGTTTTCATGAAAACCAGGGAATTTTATATTAGCTATTTGTAACCTAAACACCACAATCTACTATGTAGTCTGGAGCTTTTGTGGTTTTGTTACTTAAGTGCAAATTCAGTGTTTCATGGCTGTTCAGGAGCATTAAGCAAGAAAAACAAGGAAAACTTACCAAGCTACATGTTTTTCTCTCTTATCCCCTTCCTTCCCACTTTCTCTTTATCTGTCTCGAAGTAGCCCCACATGTAAGAAAATCCTTTTTATCTCCAACCTATATTGCAAATTTCAGCTTCAGTCTAGCAATACACACCTTCAGTCCCATCTACATCAGTAGGAGCCCAAACACAAATGGATTCTAGTTTGCTGTTTTCCTTTCTTTTGGCATCTCTTCTGTACATTAGTGAATGACACACACAGAGGAAAACCAGATTCAGATGGCAACAAATCCAGAGGAGAAATACTACTCTAGTTTTGTATATTAATAGAAAAAGCATTCCAATTGGGTCCTTTGCACCATCTCTATTCTAACATGTTTCCTTCCAAACTTCACTGGAGAATTTAATGTTATTAATTTTAAAATGCATATTATAGTAGTGTCCAAGGGATTTTAGAGGTCAGATCCCTGAAGTGTCACACACCATATACCAGAGGATCCAGTAGAGCTCAAAACCTGTATTGACAGGAAAACTGAGGCACACACGAGGTCCCTATCTATTTATTACTTTGTTGATAGTGGCAGGACTAAGAAGAAAAACTAGATTTTCTCAGTTTCATTTTCACTTCCTATCACTGGAATACACTGCTCTTCTGAATTATTTCTGCTTTTTGGGAATGCATTCAAATATTTTTGGGCTGTTTATGTTTCATTAGGAACAGGAGTGTGTGTCCCGTGAGGCAGAAAACTAGAAAACCTAGGTTTTTCCACCCTTCTCTTATTGTGTGTGCCTGATTGTGTAGGGATGAGGTCACGAAGGCCAAGGTGCAGCTGGAGACTAACCAAAAGGGTTTCTACAGGTATGTCAATCAAAAAAGCAAGGTTAAATAAAACATACCCCCACTGATGGTTGGGAACGGTAACCTCTATCAAGAGATGAGAAGACTGAAGTACTTAACAATGTTTCTGCCTCAGCCTTCACCAATAACTGCTCTCCTCACCCCTCCTGGGTCATGGGCCAGCAAGATGGTGACCAGGGGGTAAACCCCCTCCCACAGTAGAGGAGGATCATGTTCGTGACCACCTGAGAAACCTGAACATTTATAAGTCTATGGAACCTGATCAGATGCATCCCAGAGTCCTGAGGGAATTTGCAGATGTGGTTGCCATGCCACTCTCCATGATATTTGAAAAGTCATGGCAATCAGGAGAAGTCTCTAGTGACTGGAAGAAGGGTAATGTTGTGCCTATTTTTTAAAAAGGGCAGAAAAGACGACCCTGTGAACTACTGACCTGCCAGCTTCACCTCTGTGCCTGGGAAGATCATGGAACAGATCCTCCAGGAAGCTATGCTAAAGCACATGGAGGACATGGAGGTGATTAATGGCAGCAAGCACAGCGTCACCAGGGGCAAATCCTGTATGAGAAGCTTAGTGGCTTTCTGTGATGGGGTAACTGCATAAGTGGACATGGGAAAACCAATGGATGTGATCTATCTAGACTTCTGTAAAGCCTTTGACACAGTCCCCCACAACATCCTTCTCTCTAAATTGGAGAGATCTGGATTTGATGGGTGGATTGTTCGGTGGATAAGAAACAGGTTTGATGGTCATATTCAAACAGTAGTGGTCAATAGCTCAAAGTCCAAATGGAGATCCATGACAAGTGGTGTCCCTCAGGGGTCTGTACTGGGACAAGTGCTGTTTAATAATTTCATCAGTGATATTGACAGTGAGATTGAATGCACCCTCAGCAAGTCTGCAGATGACACTAAGCTGAGTGTTGTAGTTGCCACAACTGAAGGACAAGATGTCATCCAGAGGGACTTGGACAGGCTGGAGAAGTGGGCCTGAGGTTCAGCAAGGCCAAGTACAAGGTCCTACACCTGGGTTGGAGCAATCCCTGTTTTCAGTACACAATGTGGGATGAGAGTTGCCCTGCAGAGAAGGATGTGGGGGTGCTGGTCAATGAGAAGCTTGACACGAATCAACAATGTGTGCTCGCAGCCCAGAAGACCAACTATATCCTGGGCTGCATCAAAAGAAACACAGCCAGCAGGTCGAGGGAAGTGATTCTGTCCATTACTCCTCTCTTGTGAGACCTCATCTGGAGTACTGTGTCCAGTTCTGGAATCTTCAACACAGGAAGGATATGGAACAGTTGGAACAGGTCCACAGGAGGGCTACAAAGATGATCAGAGGGCTGGAGTACCTCCCATACAAGGACAGGCTGAGAGAATTGGGGTTGTTCAGCCTGGAGAAGAAAAGGCTCAGAAGAGATTTTATAGTGACTTTCCAGTACCTGAAAGGGACCTTCCAGAAAGCTGGAGAGGGACTGTTCTGAAAGGGTTGTGGTGAAAGGATGAGGAGAAATGGGTATAAACTGGAGGGGGCAGATTTAGGCTTGATATCAGGAAGAATTTCTTCACGGTGAGAGCGGTGAGGCACTGGCAGAAGTTGCCAAGGGAAGTCATGGATGCCCCATCCCTGAAGATGTTCAAGGCCAGGATGGATGGGGCCTTGGGAAACCTGATCTAGTGGGACATCCCTGCCCATGGCAGGATGGTTGGAACTACATGATCTTTAAGGTCCCTTCCAACTCTAACTATTCTATGTTTCTATGATTGTGATAGATGAGCTTGTAGATGCATCAATTCTTAAAGATTCATGCAAGTTTACCTTTGTATGAAACACTGATGTAAATTCAGCGAGATTCAGCTGTAGCAGGAACACGACCCTTGATCATTTTCATTGACAGCTCTACTTAACATCAATAAATAACCTCTTTCTTTGGATTTTCCAGTCACAAGACATTTCTAAGGTTACACATGGCTATAAAATGTTTGCAGGATGAAGTCGTTAGGATCTGGGCTCTGAGGACTCTGATAGTTTAAGCCTATTCCCAGTATATTGTTATGCTTAAATGTGTGCCATTAAAACATAGCTAAGCTAGCATAAAGGCTGCTTCTATGTTGCGGTAATTCAAATTACAGTATTTCTTTTCCCCTTGCCCATTTATAAAACCTTCAAGCATTTCAACATGACCATGAAACAGAACTAAATGGCTTTTTTATTAAAGAATAAAAATACCTGGCCTTTTTCAGCTATGAAAAGGGTCATGAGAATTGTTCTCACTTACCTTCCAAAAATTGGACCTCCCACAAGCTGGAGGACACCAAAGGTTGTCTGAAGGTAGCCAAACCCCACTGAATCCAAGCCTAGGCTCTTTGCCAAATACTAAAAAAGAAAAACAAACAAACCAGCAGGTTAGGGAAAATGAAATATGCTGTATTTCTAAATACAGAACTTAATATCTGTGTGGAGAGTACTACAGCTCCAAATAAGCACTTCCTTCAGTTGCCCATACCTATATATGAAAGCTTCATTAGATGAGATATAGGCTGCTTAATGAAAACTAAAAGTCTCCATCCCACACCATCTGCTGATGAAGATTGGTGGGATATGAACAAAACCATCAATGTTGCACCAGGTGATCAATCTGAACTACCCTTTACCTTGCAGTCCAACACAGCTGAAGATATTAAGCTACTGCTAAGAAGGGTGAGGTAGAACTTAAGGAGATTTCTTGACTTCAGACCCTGCACCTAGGACAGCCCAAGTACCACCTAGAAGATGACTAAGGTAACGTCTTAGAGCTGTTGTTTAAGTGAGCAAGCCAGAATTAATACAGGCACAATATGGACAAGATATTGCCTTAATTTATAATCTAGATGGTACATCCACCACCTGAGCTTGCAATAAGCCACAGATGTACACCTTGAAAAGCCACAGTCCTTTGGTTTTTTTACTTAAAAGTCATAAACTCAAGGGACAGCTGTTTCTGAGTTATGTTTTCATTTTGTGCCATCTGCTAAGACTTGTTTAAAACTCTTTGTCAAGTTCAGCTCTCAGAAGCTGAGGAGGTGCCCCAATCTTGCCTGCTTCCCTGATATGTGCTCTGCACCCAGATCACCAAACTCCCTGTAACTGATTGGTGATCAACCACACAAAACTCCCATAAATAAACACTCTCATCTCTCAGGCTCAGGGCACTATGGGCTGGATTAACCTCAGGAATAGGGAGTAGTTTGCCTCTGGAGGCACAAAGCAGCAGAGATATCTCCCAGAAGACATGGTGTCACCAGAAACAGGAGTGGAGGATAATTGATCCCAGAGCAAACAAGAGAAGGAAAGCTGGTTGTGGAAAAGGACCTGGGGGTGTTGGTTGACAGCCAGCTGGAAATGAGCTGGCAGTGTGCCCAGGTGACCAAGAAGGCCAACAGCATCCTGGCTTGTATCAGGAATAGCTTAGCCAGCAGGTCCAGGAGAGCAATTGTTCTCCTGTAGTCAGCAATGGTGAGGCCACACTTGGAATCCTGTGTTCAGTTTTGGGCTCCTCACTACAAGAATGACATTTTGCTGCTGGATTGTGTCCAGAGAAGAGCAACAAAGTTGGTGAAGAGTCTAGAGCACAATTCTTATGAGAAGCAGTTGAAGGAACTGTGATTGTTTAGGCTACAGAAAAGGAGGCTGAAGAGAAACCTTATCACTCTCTGCAGCTACATGAAAGGGGATAATAGACAGATGGGTATTGGTCTCTTCTCCCAAGTGAGAAGTGATAGGACAAGAGAAAATGTCCTCAAGTTGTGCCAGGGGAGGTGTAGGCTGGATAGTACAAAAAATTTATTCACTTCAGGGTTGTCAAGCATTGGCACAAGCTGCCCAGGGAAGTAGTTGAGTCACCATCCCTGCAGGTAGTTAAAAGATAGTAGTTAAAAGACTTGGCAATGTTAGGTTAATGGTTGGACTCAATCTAAAATCATTCTGTGATTCTATAAAACCAGATGGAAAAATCCAGTAAATAGGAAGCAATAATTCCTGCTCACAGCTGGTTTATGACAACCTCGGAAAACTCACCTCTGACCTGAAATCTCTGATTTCTGCTTCCTGCTTGTTGGGTCTCTCCCCCAGTACAAGAATGAAGATACAAACTTCATCAGCTTCACACAGGGCCATGAGGCCAGGAAAGGACTCTAGGTACTACTGCAGTACAAATAATAAACCAGCTTTTACTGCCTGGACACCCTGAACACAGTCACAGCTTGCCTGCTAGTTAGGAATACACTTTCCTCTCTCCTGCTGGAAGGTCTCTTCTGACTTTGCTGGAAAATTATGTAGTATGGCATCCAAGGGAAGACATGCTGTAAGACAAGACCATCCATACTCACGGGCATAATTCCCATCTGCATGAAGAGGAAGGTCAGCTCTAGGGTTGCAATCAAGTAGGCAGCAAGTATCACTTGTCTTCTCTTGATCTCTCCTGAGTAGCTACTCTCCCCGAGGGTCTCAGTCCTCATTCCCGAGGATTCTTCCTCACTTCCAGAGCTGGCTTTTGCATTCATAGTGCTCAAGGAGTGACTTCCTGCAGGCCGACTGGCTGAAAAGTGATACAAAGGTGTTTTCTCACTGGGAGTGTGGAGTGTGAGTAATGCACGGAAGCTGTGTGTACAGTTCAAAGCTTACACTGTAAAAGGTGCTGAGTCAATATTCTGCAGATTTATATTTTCTTTCTTTTTTTTCCTCTCCTTTGCTTACTTGCCAGAAAGGATCAAAGGTAACCGTGCATTGAAGTACAGATCTTGTTCTTCAGCCTTGTCCAGATAGGCTCATTGCTTCTAAGACCATCACAACAAAGACCAGCTTGAGAGTCCTAGCAGGGTGAATGTGGACCTTGCCCCAAACAGGAGCACGTGACAAAGTCTTCAACCCTTTAACCATTTCACTTCTTTCATTTTTATTGCCTCAGATAGCTCAGAAGATATGACTTTAATTCTTCATGAAAGGCACTTTGATTTTATTTTGGATGGTTGCAAGCAAAGCTTACTGCAAAACTGTTATTTTCAATGCCTCATGCTTCTTGCCCTAGATTTATACAGATCCTGAAAGCATTGGTGTTACATGTAGTTAGAGTTAATTTCATCAGCACAAAGCACTGCAAATTTATAGAGACCAAGCTAGCAAATGTTCACACGTGTCTCCACTCAGACTGCAGAATACCAGCCAATGCCAAAAACATTTTTTAAAACATTATATTAAATCCACACAAATCATGAGGCTGAATACAAACTGGAAAATTAGATAAACAATACTTGTTTGTCCCTTGGGATTTTTGTTTGTTTGCTTGCTTGCTTGTTTACTTAGGGTTTTATTTGCTTGTCTGTTTGCTTGCAGCATTATTTTTTTTGTTTTCTTACTTGTTGAAGCCTGGAAGTCTGGTTGAACATTATCTTCAATTTAAAAAGAAAAAGAAAGCAGAAATCCTGATGCCCTGATTTTGTAGAATCACTGGACTTGTGGTAAAAGGGACCTTGGGAGATCTCATCTGCCCTCTTGCTTGAGCACATCAGCTCAGCTGTGGATTTTTCTAGACAAGCTTTGAAAGACTCCAAGAAAAGAGGTTTGCCCCCTCCCTGAGTACCTGAGAAAGAAGTTTTTCCTCATGTCCAATCTAAATTTCTCAAACTGCAGCTTGTGGCTGTTGTCCAATATGTTATCAGCTGCCACTACCAAGAAAAGTCTGGCTGCATCACCTCTAGGGTTGCCCTTCAAAAAGTTTCATGTGTCTGTTAGACCACCTGAGCCTCCTTTCTGTCAGGCTGAACAAGCCAAATTCCCTCCACCTGTTTTAAAGTTTGTGTACACTAGACCCCTGACCTTTCTCATGGATCCAATCCAGTTTGTTCACATCCCCCTTTAACTAGCAGACCCCACACTGGTTCAGTCTCAACAACACCAGGCAAAGGGAAATAACAACTCCCCTGAACATCTTGGCCATGTTCCTCCTCAAATGGCCCTTTACATGGTTTGCCCTATTCCTGACAGCAGCCTTGTCTTCACCATCACTCACAGTTGTCACACTAGGATTGCCATGTGTCCGGCCAATCCACAGCAACTGGCATTGATGCAGGTGGATATTCTGCCCCATGCTTGGGGCAAATTGTTGCCACTCTCACATTGTTGAAAACTTGGAGGTTTTGTTTGATCCATCTTTCATGTTTCATGCAGACTCTCCAGTCTGAGGCTTTGTCAGTGGCCATGTCAGCCAGTCCCTCTAATTTAGTAACACCTCCATTCAGAAATGGAGGCTTTACTCACTATGAAGGCTGACACAGACACATCAGTACACATGCAGATATTTGCTGGCTTGGATCCAGAGTGCTTGTCAGGGCTCCTAGGTTTCCAACCAAGCTCAGTAAGATCTCTAGGCACCCGTTTTTATTCAACACATATTGCTGTGATCCCTGGGATCTGGTAAGGGCTGCCAGGGTCTACCTCGTGATAAAGGAGGGGGAAGACTAAAGTTTTTATGTTTCATCGGGGGTGGGTACTGTATCACTGGAGGCTGCATAGAAATAACCTTTCATAAACTCAGTCAGAGCATGTAAGAAAAAGCACCTTTAAAGTATGACTTACCCACAGATATAGAAGCACTCAAACTGACCCAGCTTACAATGCCCTAGAAGTGCTATTCGTTGCTGAAGAAGGACGATTACCCAGCACGTATCCCAATTTAGCAAAGGATCAGTGCTCAACATTTGGTTCATCTCAGTGCAAAACAATGGATTTGCCTGCACTCTGAACGTCCTGCAGCGCAGCACCAGCATCATCATTCCCTGGTTTGTGCTGGACAAGCACAATGTGCAAATTACCAGCATTGAATAGAAGAGTAAAATTAATGACAGAACCCTGTTTATGGAGGTTTTGAGACAATCAAAAAAGCAACTCATGCAAATGCAATGTAAAATACTGCTTACAGGAAACGTTGCTGACTTGGCCTTGAAAAGCACCAGTATTTTGACTGGTGAGTTTGTCTCAGCAGCAACTGAAAACAAATCCCAGCAAGGCAACTAAGAGAAGCAATGACTTGCAGATGCATCCTCTCTCCACCAGATACAGGTTCTGTCCTGGCCAGGGGCATGCAGTGCAGACAGTTAACCAGCCATGTGCTTCTTTTTCCTGGCACTGACAAGGGAAATGGAGTAAAAAAATAAAAATGAGTTTAATTTTCATCCTCTGGGGTAAAAGACACAGTTCTGAGAAGTGGGGAACTTAAACTCAGTGTCTGGTGTGGAGATGACCATGAAGAATGAACTGTGATCACTGGGCTTGGTTCTTGTGTGCCACTGGATGCCTCTTGATGCCAAAGCCTGCTCCTTAGAATCCCAGATCAGACTGCAAGTACAAAAGTGCCCTGGGTTAAACTCAGTGATCCTCTTCTAGCAGTAGTCCCTTTGGACAGGATCATTTATCTCCCAAGCCCTGCCTTTTGGCACAAACAGGACAAAAGGAGGAGGTGTGGCAGTTTTAAGCCACCTTTGAAAGCCATGAATGGAGCCAGGTCCATTCTGCCCTGGCCCCAAGGACTTAGGGATAAGCTGTATTCTCCACGCTTGGCCAAGATGTTGGCAGTTCTAAATTATCATGGTATACTCCTTCAAGGCCTTCTGCACTGGAACTTCAACTTTTCCAACTTTCAGCACCTGGTTTTTACAATCTCATCCCATGATGCTGTTGATCTAAGGTCTAAACACAGCAGTGAACACTGGTGGAAAAACAGCCAGTGTGACTACCACCAGGCCTATCCTCCTCCCCCTGTTGTAAATCTGTGAGTGAGAAGCCCCTCTGAAAATGTCTGCAGGAGCCAAAGTGTGATGGAGTTTAACTCTGTTACAAGCTACACCACAATGAACACTCCATTTGTAGCTGTCCAGCTAGAGGATGGCTCATCTTTATTTGCAGCCATAATGCACCATTCATGAGAGATGGTAAAGGCTGGCATTGCATTGTTATCCAAAGGTGCCTTCTAGTTCAATTATAGACTGCATCACAGGCAGTGCTCAGCCACTGACAAGCCATCTTTTAAAAACAAAGGTTAATTTAAAAGAGAAGGAGTAGGTTATGAATAGGAAATTAATTTTATTGGGTAGGATACATAAACTTTAAATGGATAGATACTCCATGGAGACTTCGATGAAAGTACACAAGGAGATAAACATGTTGTGATGAAACTGCCTACTAGGCCATTAGCTATACATTAAGTCTTGACACTTATTCTCAGCATGTTTGGAGTATTTATGCCTTCCATGCTGTATCTTTCCTGAGGCCTATTTATCTGGCGAACTCTGGAAAAACAGTGGGAAACTTGAGAACATCTTTACAAAAAAAGTTGTAAAGATTTACTGTTTATGTTACTTCGGTAGAAATCCTTCTTAAATCACAGCAAATAGGAAGGCCAGCTCAAAGCCCATTTGCACAGGGAGGGAAAATCCACCCACAGAAATACTTGCAGTTGAAAATGTTGATTGGAAAAAGACAAATTGCAGGTAAATAAATCCCAAGTACTTCTCTCAACTTGTGTTTCTTCACAGAGGAAGCTTAATAGACAGGATGGCCTCAAGCTCTGCCAGGGGAGATTCAGGCTTGACATCAGGAAAAATATTTCACGGAAAGGGTCATTGGGCATTGGAACAGGCTGCCCAGGGAGGTGGTTGAGTCACCTTCCCTGGAGGTGTTTAAAAGATGGGTGGATGAGGTGCATGATTTAGTGACTGATGGGTATGGTTAGACTCGATGATCCAGTAAGTCCTTTCCAACCTAGTGATTCTATTATAATGAAGTACTCTAGGTGGGATTCACCTGTCCATAGAGGATCAAAACAAGCTTTACAGCCTCAAAAGAGGCTTGAAGAACGATAGATCGCAGATGTGCTGCTCAGAGATGAAGGGCATCTCTCAGGTCTCAAATCCTCTGAATGTAAGCTGGCAGGTCTCTCCAACTACACAAAAAAATACACTGGGATGAAATAAATCCTGTTCCAGTACAGCTCAGTCCCAAATCCTTGCCCTTAGGGGTATGCACCCATGCCTATGGCAAGCACAAGAGCTGGCTGGGAATGCCAGGGAGGGAACCACTAGCTCTTGGGTCCAGCAAAAACTTTCATTTCTCTCTGCAAGGAGAAAATGCGTTTCTATGGGCTGTGTGCTATGAGGTGCCAGGAATGCCCAATCCCAGTGGAAATCAGGTATGAGATGATTAGTTATGAGCACCCTTCTCCTCCTTGCAAAAGAATCACTGGACCACCAGAACAAAACCAGTCATGCATGAAGATATTCGGGCAAAGAGAGACATAAAAACCTTTTACAGGGAAAAGACTTCAGAGTTCTATCATCCTGGTGATGTTTCTTTAGCTCTGTAACACAAGAGAGGAAAGGGAAGAAATATTCCTAAGCAATTTCCCAACAGTGGGAATCCTGAATTGCTGTAATGCTCAACACCAGCCATGGTCGGCAGGAACCACCAAATTTGTAGGATCTGGCCCAATCTTTCTCTCTTCCTGACCCCAGTACTGAGGGAATCAGTTTCATTTGTAGTTTGGTGAAAGATTTATAGAGTTAAGCAAATAAGAGCATAGACAGCCCAGTATTTCCAAAATGATATCTCGTGTTTGTTGACCGATTTATTCCTTTGTCTAATTGCATTCACACACACAAAAAAGCAGCTCACTAATGAATGGAAAAAAGGATTCTACATGGCCATCAAAAAAAAAAAAGCCATGTTTAGTTTACAAAATAGCACAGTCTTCAGGGATTTTTCATAAAAACTATGGAGACGTTACAAATCGGCAATGAAATCAGACTCCTGGTGGCTGCTGAGCTCTTTTGGCTCTTTCTGTATTAAATTGCAAAAAGTAATTATTTATAATTTGTTTTTATAAAAATACTAGTGTGCTTGTTCTGTCTGGCAACTTATTTTGTGAAATGGGAAAAGCCATTGTTCATGCTTTTGGTAAAGTCTTTGTTTCTTAGCATATTAAACTGCAAATCACATTTTATCTGAAATATGGCTGGTTATTATTAACTTTTTAATGGTAAAACCCCAAAGCTCCAGCTAATATTGAAGCCCTGTTTCGTGCCCTGCAAACACAAAAAGAGGTTGAGACTCAGTGAGGGAAAAGAATTAGACCCTCTTTGTCTTGCAGATGTGACCCTAACAGACAGGGATCACAGAAATCACAGAGGAAGTCTGTGGAAGTCTCAAGTCAGACTCCAGTCCCACTGTTTAACCACAGAGTAGTTACTCTTCTCTAATATTCTGGAAGAATCAAACCAAAAGAGAACATTTCTAAATGTTGGAATTTGACAAAAAAAAAAAATCAGATGGTGCAGACAGTGTCAATTGTAAAAGTTTTGGAAAAATCCTGTGGCCTGAACTCAGGAGAGTTACTCCAAGAATAACATGACCAAATAGGAAGAAAAATTTTAGGTTTTGTACCCATTCAGTCTCATCAGCTCCAGCAGGACCTTGCTGGGGCAGGAGCTCCTTATCCCCGCCCAGGCTGAGTAGCACCTTGCTTAGGATGTATGTCAGCTCAGCCAGAGGTCACTTCTCCAGAATCATCTCCCAGCTACTGCCATGGACATGGTCCACCTCTGCCCCAAAATTTTTCCTGGGCAAACAGAAACCGCTCAGGTTTCAATGAGCGGCTGCTGGGCTGTGGAGAAGGGCTGCTGGGCTGTCTAGAGAGCAGCCACCAACCTTCTTCTTCAAGTGAGATGGACATCTATGTCAGGAACTGTGATTAAAGCCATGGTTATACCATCGCCTAACCTGTGGCTAAGCAGGGTCCAGGCAAAACTGTACACACTACTAAGTGATGGTGATGGCCCAGAAGAGATGGATACTTCTGTCACCTCTGTGGCTGTGTCTTCAGCTTACTGGCATTTTGGCATGACTGACCTTCAGACAACTCACCACCAGATAATGGATGGAAGTCCAAGGCTTATAGCCAAAGAATATGCTAGACTTGACAAAATTTCACACACACACACACACACACACACACACAAATAAAGCCTCATACTCAGCCTGCAATATGCAATATTTCATTCAGCCAGTATTATACAGCCACCTTCTGGAATTGCAGCAATGTCTGGAATGCAAAAGCTGTTTAAATAACATTTAAGCCATTATAATTTATATGAGAATTATAACTGATTGGAGCTGTATAGGGCTTCTTGTTGTGGTTTGCTGTAGGAATGCTGCAGATTTCCTCTGCACACATTACATTCTGCACACAATGGGAGCCCCAGATATTTTCAGCTAGTCTCAAGGCTCCTGCATTTACCAAAAACATTTTTCTGTGTTCAGAATAAAACAATTGTCTGATTTATAACTATCAAGCATTTGGGAGACCACCAGCAACACAATGTAACAAGAATCTCTCTGTTGGTTAGCCTTCCAATGAAGCTATACACTGCACAAATGAAATACGGATGTGCAGTGTTTCTGCTAATGTATGTTTCTGCATAAAGCAATTAGAGAAGGGCAAAGCATGTGCTGTAAAACCTTGCATGAATCCCAGACATGGCTTCCCTGCACAAAGGAGGGTCTGTGTTACTTCCCCAGACAAGTCCTTACCTGCTCAGGGCCAGGGATGATGCATGTCCTCTCCCAGCCTTACTCCATTTGGCTACGTGGTTTCTCCATATGGGTTTGGAACCTGCATGGAACCAATATAGGATATGGAGGAAATGGGACAGCTGCACCCATACCTAGCTGGCTCCATCCATTATGTGGGTATGTGGGTGGGGGACAGCCCCATATTGCCGATATTCGCTGCCTATGGATGGAAGAGGTGAGACAAAGATGTCAATAGTCACACAAGCCTGGATTTATAAGCAATTAGGTAGTGGTAAAATACGCAAACATGGCTAGATACCCGCTGATGTACCTGAGCTCTAAATTCCTTCCAAAGCCTCACCAAATGTCCTTATTTTTCTCCCTCTAAGCAAAAAACCACAAAAATGTCACACAAAAAACCCCCCAAACCTGCTCAACTGTGTCTTCAAAGTGTTCTCTCAAAGCCTCATCACTTACAATAATTCTTCAGAATTATTCTGGAGCAACACCCTGTGCTATGATATAAATTTGTCCCTTTGTGAAGAATCAGAACAAAATTTGTACACTGCTAAGATCCAACCCTGGCATCAGGAGCAATTTAAGGTGGGACATAAGTGACACACAGATGTTTTTCTAAGAGAAAATCCCTAAGAGCTATATATTTAAAAAAATAAATAAATTTTTTAAAAAATCTTGTCCCCAAGATGATTGCAGGCTCACAACCCCCCTTAGTTACTGAGCAGAGGTATGAGCACTTGCTCTGGACTTGCCACCAGAGAAGGAGAAACCCAGACCCTTCCACAAGAAGTGGCCAAAGCATTTATACCCCAGAAAGAACACAGACAAGGAATTAGTGCTTCCACATTTGCCAAAGGACAAAACGTTGCCAGTCCCAACCAGAGCTGACTGTTGCTCGTGGGAAGGCTGGATGACGGCTGCAACCAGGATGTGCTAAAAATTTTCTGTTGCAATATTTGGTTTTGAGGCTTTTTACTTTGATATTACTGTCTAATTCTAGGCCATTCCTAAAGCCAAATGCAAGGCAGGCATAAAACAGCATTGCCTGCAGAGTTGTGGGCTAGGCTTGCCACTGCCAGTACTATTTGGAATTTGTTAATCTTTTCACACTCTGGAGAGGGTGAAAAAAACCCAAGAAGAGCTCACTGGAGCTCTGAACCCCAGTTCATGTGTTCCACTTCTGGAACACACAGCTCCCTACATCAAAGTCTCCATGCACTAAAACCAGGATCCATCATCTGGCTTTTCCAGAAATAAAGCAAGTTTTGCAAATTTTCAGTGCACACTGGTTGACAAATGGTCCTGCCAAAGCAGCAACTAGAATTGAGCATTTTGCAAATAATTAGGAGATTTGAAACAAAGAAAGAGAAAAGGTGCTGCTAGGAAACAATGTCTATCCCAGTGCATTTTCCTAATGCTCTGTGGAACAGCAATGGAATTATTTCTGTCAAACTACCCAGGGAGGATGCTAGAAAGAAGTTTCTCCTGGTTTCCTGCATTAGCCAGGTCCTGGAGGTTCCCATTAAAACTCACACCATTCCATGCAGCAGCGCCGCCCAGACTTCTGGTTACCTTCAACTGAAACAATAAAGCTTTATTCTCTTTATTTATTCCCCAGCACAGACAGGGGAGTGGTGAGTTATATTCCTCCTAAGCCTTGGCAATTAAATAATTTGCCACATTCAGCCAGCTCTGCACATGTGAAGTGGCAACTGCCTTGAATCCCGCCAGAGGTGCCCTTGGAAGCCACAGGCCTGCAGAGGGGCTGAGGACCTCTTTGGGACTGCAGGGGCAGGTCAGCAGATAATCTTGCTTAATGTTTGAGTTGCACAAAAAGGAAAGGGTCTAGATTAAATTTGCAGGCTGACAGTTAAAATAAAAAAATTTAAAAAGCCATTCTCCCATTTGCAAAGTAAGTGCATTTGATCTAGAAAGCAGTGAAACTCCGTAAACATAGCAGATCCAGATATATTTCTTTCTTTCCAGAGGAAACTCACTACCACTTGGACACTGCTAGTTTAAACAATTTCACCTGGTTTATATTTTCCCTTTGAATACTAACAATGACCAGCTGACTCATTTTTACTTTGAGAAGAGCTGCAAGATCTCAATCACTTGGTTCTAGGCTGAAACTCTGACCCAAATTCACTGGGAATTTTGCCTCTTATTTCCACACTGCCAGGACTTACTCTTCAGGTCTTTCATCCAGCTCCTCTTCTGCTTTTACTGTTAGGAAAACATTTGTTTCAGACTTGCTTCATCATGACTGTGTTTGAGAATGCAGCTCCTGGTTCACACTAGAAAAATTTGTACCATGACATTTTGAAATGCCTTTATGGGTAACTTCATGCTTGCTAGAGGACAGCAACATACCTATTATCCCGCACAGCATCAGAGTATGTCTTTGATTGCACATTTATGAAATTAAAGTTTAGTCCAGACTTGGTTACAAATGCATCTGTCCCAATCCTATATCGAGGAGGGTTCTTAAACAAATCCAAGAGCGAGATTAAGACACAAACAAGGTCAGATGCCATACAATCTTGTGAGCTTTAGTTTTTAGAACAACTGATAACAGCAATAGGACAGAGAGAAAAGTCAGAATCCCTAAGCAAGAAAATAGTAGAAGCACTGCTAATTACCACCACCANGAACTCCGCCTGGTTCCTTGAAAGACCTTTTATAAGGCCCGTCCAACCCCCATCTGCACGTGTCTTTTTGGTGGGTCCAGCCTGGCTTGTCCAGCAGGTCGAGGAAGGGAGCGTGGGGGGAGTGGGGGCAACAGCCGCTCCTGCCTGCTCCTGCACTGCCCTTCTGTTGAACCTGGCACAACAGACAACCTGATGCCACAAATAGGAAGTTCCCAGACAAAATGTTTAAGGCAAAGTGACACACATAGTCTGATTCTGCAGCATCTCTTCACGCCTGATCCTTCTGTCCTCACTCAATCCAAAACTCACCCTACCTAAAACTGAGGGTTAGGCACCCGGAGCTTGCTGCTCTACAAACTTGTTTTAGCAACACCTCCTGCAAGAAGCTGCAAAGCAGACGATAAAGGTAACTTTTAAGGCTACAGAATGACCTGGTGATTTTTCAACCTGGTCACAGTGTGGGGGGAAAAAAATGTAGCTTTCTCCTGGCCTCTACCATCTACTGAAGAGAGCAGGTCCTTTCAGCTTCTGTCTAAAACTCAAGAACTGGCTCAATAAGGAATGTCTGTGTTGATGGATGTGATGCAAATCACAAAAAGTTCTTTAAGCCAGTGTTAGACATAATCTTCCACCTCCTCTGCTTTGTTAGAGGATATGGTATGTGGTTGCTCTTTGCATCTGTGGGATGCTGAACACTACTGGGATTTGTGCTGATTGCTGTTGAATGGTGCATGCAAATGCTTAAATGCTGCCCTTTATATAACACAGACAGAGCTCCGATCAATTAGTCACAACACTAATTGTTCTGCATGACATAAACAGTGTGCTACTGGATCCAGGTACAATTATCTCCCTGCTTTGTAGGAATAAATGCCATATTGTGGGTAAGACAACCTTCTTACAGTTAAACTGCTGTAAAACGAATGTGATGGGCTCCTTCAAGTGAGCTCATCAAACTACTCCCTTTGCAGGTTCACCGCTGACTGGATTGTGTTTGGTCCACATTAAAAGCTTGCAGCAAAATTAATGCTATGAATATAGCAAGGAGATTATAAAATGATTGCTTTTCAAGATTAAGAGCAAATAAAATTTTAATGCTGTGTCTTCAGAAAGTTACTATGCTAAAAGCAAATTTAAAGCTGTAGGCAAGAAGATAAATTAATTAAAGAATACAAACAAGAAGCTGGGGGGAAAGGAGGGGAGAGAAATTATCTCATCATGCTGTGTCATCACATGGTATCTCAACACCCTATCACAGGGAAAGGAGGGGGCAAACCCTGAGGGAGAGGCAAATAAGAAGAGGGAATCCAACTTGGGGAGTGAGAGAGGAACAGCCAGATCCCACAACAGTGTGTTACTTTGCCACTCATTCCTAGAGAGGGAGCCAGCAACAGAAAGATGTAGAGGAGACAAAGCTCCTGGAGCTCCCTGTGTGAAACCAGGTATGTGTCCTGAGGTCCACATCTTCTACAAGTGCATCTCCTTCTCTTGGTATTCCAGGGACTGAGCTGCCATTGAACTAAGCCCCAATCCATTATATGTGAAAAGCTGTGGCATGCTCGTGAAGTTCACAGTGACTGGAAAAGGGGAAACAAAACACCTATTTTTCAAAAGGGCAAAAACGAAGATCTGGATAACAGGCTGGTCAGCCTCAATTCTGTGTCCAGGAAGATCATGGAGCAGATCCTCCTGGAAACTATTTCAAGGAACGTGGAAAACAGAGAGCTGATTGATGACAGCCTACATAGTTTCATTAAGGCAAAATCATGCATAACAAATATGATGATCTTCTATTACAGGGTTACAGCACTGATGGATAAGGGAAGAGTGACTGATGTCATCCACCTGGACTTGTGCAAAGTATTTGATACTGTTCCACGCAACATCCTCATCTCTAAAATGGAGAGACAAGGATCTGACATGTGAACCACTTATTGAATAAGAAATGTCCTGGATGGGTGCACTCTAAAAGTTGTGGTCAACATCTCAATGCTCATCTGGAGACCAGTGTTGCATGTTGTCTCTTAGGGGTCTGTATTGGGACCACTATTATTTAACACCTTTGTTGTGGACCTGGATCAGCAAGTTTGCAGATGACACTGAGCCAAATGGTGTGGTTGATACTCTAGAGGGAAGGAATGCCATCCAAAAGGACAGGCTGGAGTGGTAGGTCTGCGTGAACCTCATGAAATTCGACAAGGCCAAGAGTGAGGTCTTGCATCTGGGTCAGAACAATCCCAAACATGGATACAAGATGGGCAATAAGGGGATTGAGAGAAGCCTTGTGGATAAGGACTTGTGGGTATTGGTTGATGAACAACTGAGTATGAGCTGACAACATGCAATCACAGCCTAGAAAGCCAATTATATCCTGTGCTGCATTAAGATAAGCATGGTCAGCAGGTCAAGGGAGGTGATTCTGTCCCTCTACTCTGCTTTCATGAGGCCTCACCTGGAGTATTGTGCTCAGCTCTGGTGCCTCCAGCACAAGAAAGACACAGACCTACTAGAACAGGTCCAGAGCAGGGCCATGAAGATAATCACTGAGGTGGAGCACCTCACCTGTGAGGACAGGCTGAGAGAGCTGGAGTTGTTCAGCCCTTAGAAGGTTGCAGGGAGACCTTAGAGCAGCCTTCCAGTACTTAAGGGGGGCCTACAGGAAAGATGGGGAGGGGTTATTTATCAGGGAGTGTAGGGATAGGACAAGGGGTTAGAGTTTTAAATTGAAAGATTTAGATTAGATAGTAGAAAGAATTTGTTTACTGCGAGAGCGGTGAGACACTGAAACAGGTTGCCCAGCGAAATTGTGGATGTCCCCTCCCTGGAGGTGTTCAAGGCCAGGTTGGATGAGGCTTTGAGTAGCCAGATCTAGTCAAAGGTGTCCCTGCCTATGCCAGGGGGCGTCGGAATTAGATGATCTTCAAGGCCCCTTCCAACCTAAACCATTATGATTCTGCGGCTGCCAAGCTACACCTTGACCCTAATTTTCACAAAATAAAGTGAATATATTCTTTTATTAATAAATCTTGTCAAAGAATCATATGGACTCAGCAGCCTGAAAAATTTAGAGGACAGTGAATACAGGTATGATGTATTTCATTACTGTAGAAGCACTGCACTCACCGTGAAGATTTAAAATCAACACCAACCTGTTCTCACTTTGCAGGACGGCGGTGTGGAGAGCAGCGACCCAGAGCGCTCCGGCTGACCTGCCACGGGTGAGAAACGCGTTGCTGCGCGCAGCCCGGCCCCGAGCCGGCGTCCTCAGTCCCCAGGGCAATCGCAGCCACCCTCTGGAGCCGCATCGCGGGAACGTCGAGGGGACAGACACGCGGGAAGGCCACCGGCTGCCAACACCCAGGGGGAGGGTCGTGCTGCAAACCCACACCCGCCGCGGGGAGACGGCGGAGCCAGGCGGCGCGGCCCGGGGGCGAGCCGGGGAACGCTGGGGCGAGCGGAGAGACCAGGGCAGAGCAGGGACCAGGACAAGCGGAGGGACCGGGGCCAGTGGAGGGACCCGGGGGCGAGCGTAGGGACCGGGGGGCGAAAGGAGGGACTAGGGGTGAGCGGAGGGACCGAGGCCGAGCAGGGACCGGGACAATCGGAGGGACCTGGGGCGAGTGGAGGGACCTGGGGCGAGTGGAGGGACCCGGGACGAGCGGGGGGACCTGGGGGCGAGCGGGGGGACCGGGGACCAGGACAAGGGGAGAGGTCGGGAGCGAGAGGGGACCATGAGAAGCAGAGGGGCCCGGGGACGAGCGGGGCCCCGGGGACGAGCGCCCGGCTGTGTCGAGCGCAGCCAACATTAGGGGGCACCATTGCCTCGCGCATAGGGCGCATCCCGCGGGCAGCGCAGCCGCCACCGCCCGGCTCGAACCCTCCCCCGGCTGCCCGCGGCTCTTGCTGCCCTGCAACCGAGAGAAAAGGGTCAGAAACCTGCAGAAACCGGGAGGGAGGGCGAGGTCGGAGCACAAACGTGTCGCCTGGGTCAGTTTTGGGTCAGCTCGGCCTTCAGCCAGCACGGTAGCTCGCAGGAGTAGATGGGAGGGGCGGGGATGACTGGGGCAATTAAGACTTCGATTCATTTACTCTCCCTTGAAACTGTTTTTAGAGTATTTATCATAAGGATTCATTAGATGCTTTCTACTTCTTGCAAGTCTGTCGCTTTCATAGTCATATTTCAACAATCTCCTAGTGTTTGGTGTGGGGGGTAAGAGGTTGGCACTCTTAAATTTTGTTTCCCTTAGGTGTTCACTGGAACCCATGTGAAGATACTCGTGATGCACTCACTGCTGCTTTTGGGCTTGTTTTTGGACCAGGTGGCCCCCTCTGCAATAGTCCAAGTCATGAATCATCTCTTCCAGGACTGGTGCAAGACTATCAGCATTAAAAAGTTTGTTTACTAAAGAAACATGAAACCAAAAATAAAACTTGTTTAATGGCCTCTCCACAACCACCCCCCTACAGAAGGTAAAAATAGCCCATGAAAAACTACTCCAAAAATAATATTGTCATGGATCAAGACAAAAGGCAAGGGGAAAGTCAAAACAAGTAAAATGCAAACCTCTTGTTTGATACAAAGAGTGACAATGAACGTACTGTGAGCACAGAGCAAAACTTTCGCAGAAACGATACCAACAGAAAAATAGGGAGTATATATAAATAGAGTATTTTACTGCCACCAAGTATGACCACCCAGACAGTCAGCAACAGTCACCCTCTACAGACACATACTGTGAGCCCAAAAGTTTGCTTGGTACCTGCCATTCCTAGCCTGTTTCCAAGTTAATAGCATGGTCTTGGTAACGCTCACCACATCATGATTCATGGAGAGCATCCCAGCAAACCAGGCTTCCAATCAATCAAAAATGGCCAGATGGTGAGTGGACTTCATCTAGTAAAACAACATGATGGAAAGAGAAAAAGAAGAAGAGAACAGCAATGGTCCCTGATGCACTAGCAAGTCTATCAATAGATTAGGCCACATTCACTGCTACCTTTGTGCTCCTCTAACGATGTGCAGCAGCTGGACAGCAAGGCTAGCTCTTCTTTTAACAAGCAAGAACAGAAAGAATAAGAAAAAAAAAGATAAAACAAACAGAAAGAAGAATAAAACAAACAGTAAAGGAAAATAAATGAGATAGATAGATAGATAGATAAATGTACTGAGATGTTAGCTTTGCCATATTTTTGAGAATGCAACAAAAAGTAATTCAAATAGAATTAAAGCTAACAGACTTTTTCCAGAATTCTGTCCAGATTACCTTTTCCCATTTTAACCCCTGAACTAGTGTGGTTTTGCCAAACTATCAAATCTAATAATTTGACTTCTTATGGTCATGTCAGGAAATGGAAAATTCTGAACGTAGACCTGCTTGGATAATTAAAAGCATCACTTTGCTGCTGAAAAAGCCTCAGTGAGAGGACTGGGCAGTCTGTGCTAACTTGAACTTTAACTGCAATTGGTTTATTTACCAATTCCAAAGAACCAAGCAAAATTGCCACTGGTGTAAATTCAAACCTGCAAATTGTTTGTGATCATGCATACAGTAAATAAGTGTGTGGAACATAAAATACCAATGTTCATTGGTCTATGTTTTTGCTGAAGCAATTATGAAATTTAACATGTTCTGAAATTAAGCAATAGCATGTAGATCACACAGCATTTGAAGAACCTTGATTTAAACATTATTAAGTATATATAATAACATTGTCCTAAAGGAAATGAGAAGGAAATAAAGCACAAACCTTCAAGTCTCAGAGGTCCAACAATGGGTTGGCTTGTCTGGAAGCACACTGAAGACAGTTCCTGCAGATGTTCAGCCTGAGATCCTGAGGAGTGCTCCACTGTGGCACCATGTCACGGCGACCCATTCACCTCCATACACAAACATCTCACCAGCCTCTGTCTTCTGAAGAGGTTAACCTGAAGCTCTGAAACAACCAGCACCATCACAACAGTGCTGAGGCTCTCTCTTTTGTTACCTTCATAACTTCTTATTGAGTTACTTCTTGCTCAGCTTACAGTGTAAGGACCTCTCTTCTTCTATCTGCCAAGCTATCAGACTCAGTCCTGGCTTTGATGGTCAACCTGGACTCCTTCCAAACAGGAATGTAATAAACCTCCTGCAATCACAGTGCCTTTGCAATGATGCACAAGCTGTAAAGGAGCTTACTTTCCCTCACCTCTCCCTTTTGAAGCAGCATTGCCAGCAGGAATACACCCTAGTTAAAGTCATTGGTTTTTTTCTGACAAGCAGATATGACTTAGATATTAGGAGCAAAAATGCTTCATTCTTGTGGGGCATTGTTCTAACCATAATGATAATTATGCCACTCAGTATTCTGGAGCAGGAATTTCTAAAGAAGCTAATGGGCTTGGTGGTAGGAGCTCTTGGGTAAGATTTTGTGGCTCATGTTAGGCAAACTGCTGGTTTAGAGAATCATAACATACCCCTGTGACCTTAGAGTTCATGAATTCACTAAATTAAAAACATCTTTCTGTGCAGGCAGTATTTTCTCCTCAAAAGGTCTGGATGCCTTCTATCTCTACACAGAAGAGAAGCACAGACAGTGTTAGAACTGGTGACTATAAGCAGAAAGTCCCCAAGTTACCACCACCAGTTTAAAACATAGTGTATAATGGGACAAAATGAAAGTCAAAGAGATGTGGAGCATTGGCAGTGAGGAAGACAAAATGAAAACCAGAGCTGCTAACCTCAAATTTGATGTGATTTGCCTCCCAGGTGCCTCAAGCACAAGGCAACCCCTGAAAAAAACTTCCCTGTTCAGACCGTAGTTCCTAGCATCCCACAAACACTCCACAAATACTGGCTAACCTCTGAAAAAGGTTTGGAAGGACCACAATGTGGATTCTGCAGAGGGCACGCCCACATCTTGCAAGTAGCAGGCAAGTTTGGTCTCTCGGCTTGCATTGCAGGAATGTATAAAACCGAGGAGGCTGAAAACAGGAAAGGCAGCCACTGGCCTCTCCCAGTGCTGGGGGAGGACGGCAGCAGGTTTGAGAGGACTTTTCACAAAGGGCCCCTATCTGTGGGGACCCTGCCATTGCCGTTTGGCTTGTGTCTTGAATAGAGAACACTTTTTCAGCAGGTTTCTTGGGGAACTTGAAGAATTTTCTCCATGTAGCATGTTTATTTCTAAGACCACCCCATCCTACATCCCAAAAGCTGTGCCTGATGGCTGCTGAGAGAAGTGCCAGCTGAACACTGTGCCACGTTCCCCAAGTATCACAGCCTGGCCCAGAACCCACCTTTTCTCTACCTGCCTGAACCCTTGCTAACTGATGCTCACCTCCTGCTTTTAAAAGTTATGTTCTATTAGTGCTGAGGAACCAGAAGAGTCTTGTCATTACCTTCTCCCTCAATTGTATCTTTTGGGTGAGGAGACCTCCACAAGGCCACCCGCAACAGTCCTGTTGGGAAGGAAAGGACAGTGTGGTCATAGCTGCCTAAAATAGCCACATTGGTAGGTTGTAGTGCAGCTTACACAGGAAACCAAGAATACTTGTTGAGAAAACCACATCCAAAATGGTACCTTAAAAAAAAAAAGCCTTCACATACCCTGAAGTACTTGTGCTACCACTGTTTGTAAAATGAGAGTAGTTTGTACCATGAATTGGCAGTCTTCTGCACAGGTAGCAAGCATGGATCTGCACGCTGAAAATATTCACTGCATCTTTTTCGCTCAACCACAAGGCTACAGCCCACCTACCCTCACATCTGAAAAGGATTTTAGGAGATCAAACCTGCTGTCTTGCTGCTCATCTGCCTGAGCATGGAAAGACTCTTCTTGTGGTGTAAGCCAGGCTCTAACCTCCTCTCTGCAGTTCTGCATCAACCATGGCCAACCCCAGGTCCGTGGGTCCGAAAACACCCACAATGCTGGTGTCTCCTGGTGCAGATGGTCTTTGGGAGCACCGCTGAAGGCTCTGTCAGCCTGTGGGAGCTGCTCTGGCTGCCCCAGGCTCATCACCAGTATGGCAAGGGCAGGGGTGAGTGCCCTCAGTGGTGCTGGAGGGCTACTCTGTCACAAACATGGGCTGACTGTGGAAAAAGCACAAAGGAAAGTGACTTATTTTGGCCCGTCTGGGGGAAATGAGGGGCTTTCCATGGGTGCAAAGACTACTGTCTCTCTTCTTGAAGGTGACACCTGTCTGGGGTCACCATTACCCTGACGTTCCTAAAGCTACAACCTCTCCAGCCCTGGCAGTCCCTGTGCAGCCAGCACGATCGTAGGATTTAAAATTAATTTTATTCCCTCGGGGGGAAAAAACCCCACCGTCCAAATTGTCTTTGCCCAAGGGCTCGAGTTTCCTAGAGACAAAACCCACAGGTATATGGAAAACCAGAGCAAAGAGCTATTAAGGTCCATCTTTTCCCTTGTTGTTAGCAGATGAAAATCTCCCCCAGGTAACGAGCCTCCGAGGTGCACATCAAAATTACAATGATGTTCTCGGCCCAGTTTTAACACCGTGTCAACTACACTCCCCCTCCCTTTCCTTTCATACTCTTCCATCCCAAAACAACAAAAGACGACGATGACCTGCAGAAAATGTAAAGCACAAGCCAGCTGATCCCTGGCGACACAATAGCGAGATTAGTTCATCTGCAGTGAACAAACGCGTATTATGTGGGTCTTAAAGTTAGGAGAGGAAAACGCTGTGGTTTTCATGTATTCAGTAGGGCTGCAACTTATTACTTCTACGCAGCTGAGAAGCCCTATTTTTAAAAACAGTCTTCAGCTAGTTTTGAAATCTGGAAGCACATCGCTTTGTTTTGCAGCAGCGTAACAACCGCGCCCCGAGGCAGAAACGATTCCGTTCTCTTCCACACGCATCACCTCCACACGCATCACGCTGAAAATCCTCCCGGCGACACCTCTCGGGAAAAAAAAAAAAAAAAGAGAAAAAAAAAAGCAACAACAATCATAACAACGCCGCCCCCGCCCCGCTACGCGCTGAAAAGGCTGCGCGGAGAGGAGGTAAAACAAAAAAAACCAAAAAACCGGTCGTCGGGCTGGACGCGGCGGCGGAGCGGCGGCCTCCGGCAGACAAAGGGAGCGGAGCCGCCCCCCGGGCCGGGCCAGCGCCGGGGCCGCCCCCGGGCCGGGCCAATGGGGGGCGCGGGCAGGAGAGCCGCCGCCGGGGGCCGGGGCGGCCCCGCCAATCGCGGCGGGGAAACGCTGTTATGCTAATAGTTGTTTTGCTCGCGCTGGCGGGGAGCGGGGTTTAAAAACCCGGGCGGCCGGGGGCAGGGGCTCAGAGACGGGAGGCAGGGCCGGGCGGAGCGGCTGCGGCGGGGAGGGAGGCGAGGGCGGGGGGGGGGCACCGAGCCCCACCGCGCCCCGTCCCAGCCCGCGTCCTCCCCGGCGGCGATGTCCAACGTGCACCTCTCCGGCGCCGCCGCCCTGGAGCGCCTGTCCGCCTGGCGAGCGCTGGTCGGGAGCGGCCGCAGCCCCGTCTGCAGGAGCCTCTTCGGGCCGGTGGACCACGAGGAGCTGGGCCGGGAACTGCGAAGCCGCCTGCGGGAGATGGGGGAGGACGAGCAGCGCCGCTGGGACTACAACTTCCACGCCGACGCGCCGCTGCCGGGGCCCGGCCGCCTGCGCTGGGAGGCGGTGGATAGCGGCGCCGTGCCCGCTTTCTACCGGGAGACGCTGCAGGTGGGGCAGCGCCGCGTCCCGCTCCACCGGGCTCCCCCGGCCCCGCCGCCGCCGCCCGCCGCCGGCGTTAAGGGGCCCGGGGAGCGGCCGAACCGGGAGAACCGCGCCGCGCGTCGCCGCCGCCTGGGGCTCCGCCGGAGGGCCCCGCCGACCCGCATCACAGGTGCGTGGGGGGCGCGGGGGGCGGGGGGACCGCGGGTGTCCCGGTGTGGCCGCTGACGGGCACCCCCGCCCCTTTCCCTCTCTCCGTCTAGATTTCTTCGCGAGGAGGAAAAGGCCGGCGGAGCCCAAGGCGGCGGCAGAGCGCCCCGCCGGCTGCTCGCCGCCCCCCGCCGCCGTGCAGGCTGAGCAGACCCCCCGCAAGCTGCTCCGATGAGGCAGGTGCGGCGCGCCCCGGGGCGCTTGTTTTTCTTCGTTCCTCCCCTCCTCCTCCCATTTTTTCCCCCCCCTCCTTATCGTTTTCCTTCTCCTTTCTCTCCCTCAGACTTTTGCACTACGGCACTCACGGGAGAGGCGCCCCACCCCACCCACCTCCCGCAGGCGAGGCGCCCCGGAGGCGCGGGGCTCGGAGCGGTCGGCGCTGCGAACCGGGACCCCCCCGCGCACCCCGGGAGCGGGAGCGGGAGCCGCAGCCGGAGCGGAGCCGGAGCGCCTGCCCGCCGCGCGGAGCAGTGTTAACGTACAACTGTGCAATGTATTACGTTTTATATAGAAATGTATTATGCCTAATGTGAGTACACTGGCCAGAAGTGTAAAAGCTTTAAAAGTCATTTATATGGAAATGTTTAATCTCTGCTGAGCTCTCAGTGCAAAAAAAGAAAAAAAAAAAGTAAAAACGAAACAACCAAGTGTATATTTGTACAAAACTTTTTTTTTAAGAGTTATACTAACTTATATTTTCTATTTATGTCAGAAATGTGGATAACTTTGACATCCATTAGGATTTTTTTTGTTGTTTTCTTTTGGTTAAGCCAAAGGGCACTATATTTGCTTTTGTTATTTACAAAATGTAAATTTATTTTTATAGTGGGATTTTTTTTTTTTGGCAAGATGTAGCTATGAATCAAAATAATTACTAGACTTTACTTGACGACTGTTTCAATGGTTCCTGAGCCGGTTTGTACCACTGCCACTGCAAATAATGCTACAACTTCGATAATAAAGAAATGCAGGAAACCAGCGCGAGGCTGCCCGGTGTGTTCTCTGCAGCCTCAGGGGGGGCTGGGCAGGGCGGGGGGTGGCTGGGGAGCCCAGCCCAGCTCTGCGCCTTTAAGGGGAGAGGGGGATACTCCCTCGCCACGGGGCGCCGGGGGTCTGAGCACCACCGCACCGCAACCGGAGGGGAGGGTTGTTTTACCTCCAGAGCAAGTGTTTTCTGAGCTCTGCTGGAGTTAGCCAAGAGCGAGAGGAGCAGACATCCTTCATCGTACGCTCGACTGCGGCCTCGCAGCACACGGCTCTTTTATTTTTAGCTGTTTCCCCTCTTTTTTTTAATTCCCGAAGCTGTATCTGTCCTCCTCTCGAGGACTCGGCTGTGCGCTGCCACCCCCACCCCCGCACCACATCGGGCTGGGGGGCGCTGCTTCCATCCCCTGGGGACAGACAGCCAAGGGAGGGGAGGGACTGTGTGGCTGCTCGGTGGGCTCGGCACTAAGGACACCCTAGCCCTGGGCCTTCTGACCTCAACCTGGAGCTCGAAGCTGTGGCTGCTGCAGGACAACCCTGCCTCGTACCTCTTGCCCAAGCCCAGCAATGATTTACAGGGAAAACGTGCTGGGAAAGGCAGAGATTCCAGCTCGTCGTAAGGGCGGGGGGGCGG
>WAAB01002914.1:264679-306868 GCA_013389865.1 Piaya cayana | reverse complement strand
AAAGAAAAGCAACAAACAAACAAAATACCCAGCACTTTGGCGTTAACCCTTTGGGGGCAGTGCTGTCACAGCCATGTGCCCAAGGCTGTTGGCAGGGGGCACCCTGTCCCTTTGGCCCAGGAGAAGGTTAAAGCCACGGGCTCTGCGCGCAGCCCGAGGGGGTTAGGGCACACGTTCTGCTCGGGGCTGCCCAGGGAGGCGGAGACACACTGAATTCGGTTCCGCTTGCAGGTGGTAGAAGGATTGGGGTGCTGGAGAGATGGGGAGCCAGGGATATGGAAGGGGCACGGGGTCCTAGGTGCACAAAGACCAGTGGGATGGATTTGTCCCTTTCGGACCCCACTCCCCACCCTGTCACCTCTGTGGAGCGCTGCACCCCCCTGCTGGACCAGTGCATCGCAGGGGGATGAGTACATCGCTCCCCGGCCCCACGAGCTCTGACACTGTGCTCTTTCACGGTAGGGGGAGGGAGCCGAGAGAATAGGGCTTGGGGTGAATAAGGCTCAGGGTTTATCCTCATCGTCTTCCCCCATCCCCCACAGCGCTCCTCCGTGCGCCCCCCGTCCCGTCACGGCCGCCAAACACTCCTGGCTGTAAAAGTAACATTGATTACCTCCAGCTCCCTGATCGCTTAATCAGAACGGGATTATTTTATGCGCCCACATCAGTGGCCAGTGACTCAATACGATTTGCCCCCGCTTTTGAAAAGAAAAATAGCTTTTCCCTTTCCTTATGAAAGCCAACAATACCCGGAGTGAGGCAGCTGGATCCTCCAGGATTTATGGGCTTTTCTCTCGCTTTCATGAAAGCAGGTGCCTTTGGGACCTCCATTGTCCCAGCCCCCAACTAATAATAGGACTTTCTGCAATGAAAGATCCCTGCTCCGAGCTCCCAAGTACCTCTGCTGGAGGAGCCGAGGTGTGCCCAGCCCGGCCCGGGAGGAAAGCTCCCACCCTGGGGAAGAGTTTAACCACGAGGCTCTTGATTAAAACAAATAGTTGCAGCTCTCGGGCATCGTTTGAGAGGGGCCGGAGGGTTTGCAGACCAGCACGGGGAGGGCCGCAGTCCCCGGGGCTCTTCTCTGCTCCCCTCGAGGCTCGGGGGTGCGGGAAGGTGTGCGGCGCCCTCCTGCCGCACCCAGCCCGGCCGGCCCTCCTTGCCCCACAAAGCACACTGCCCCTATTCTTTCGGCCTTTGTAGCCATATGGCAAATCCATGTAGACACAGCCAACATCCATTTATTCAGGCACATAATGTCCCGCAACAGGGAACAATTGGAACTTTGTTTGCTTCTATTATTGATGCGAATGGGCGACAGAGAGAGAGAGAGAGAGAGAAAAACATTTAACTATAAGAGATATCCAGCTAATTATGAACCATATGTGCCTATAGTTTCAAAGCAATCCAATGAAGTTCATTTTAAATCTAGACTACTTTATTAGTAAGGAAGACAGATGTCTCAACAGTACATGCATCAGAGGAAACGATGTAAAGAAGTTCTTGAAATATTTAACTAGGACTCATTCATTGTCAGAGGAGCTTTAAAGTGCCCTTTATCATGAGAATGCATAGGCAGAAGCGAGGAAGGTTGCCGGTTGTTACCGCCAACCCAGATACCCCTTAGCGGTAAGTCCACTTTGGACTTGAGATCAGGAATATTTTTGGAAAGGATTCAAAAATAACAGCAGTCTTGAAGGACAGAGCTTGTCGCTCATTACAGCTACAAAAAGTCAGCTCATTATTTGAGCTGCCTTAATCCCGGGGTTGAAGCCAGCTATGCAGTTAGAAGAATAATCTACCCCAAATCAACACCACTCCCTCTTCTGAAGACCAGAGCTGTGTGTTTTGAGGACAGCCAGTGGAGTTCCTCCCCTCCTCTGAGAGAGACTGAGGTGTGAGCGTTAATGTTGCTGGACCTCCACAGACTTGTTTCACCGAGCATCTCTCAGTGCAAATCCTGTGATGGGTACCTAAAGGATACTGCAGGAAGACTGGAAGAGAACCTTGACAGGAAAAAGTCTTTCAGGTTTTTTTTCTTTTAGGAAATGCAATTATCAGCAAACAATCTGGGAAAAAAGGTTAGCGCTATCTTTATGAGCACAGTAATCTACCAGTAATTAAACCACTCCTGTTAGATGAATGCAACATATGGTTGATACGGGGAATCATTCTCCTTTCTAGCAGCAACTTTTCTTGCTGGGCCAAAACTTGTTCTATTATTGCTTAAAATAAACAGAAAGCTGCTTCCCACATCTTGAGCAAATATTTGTCACTAATGAGCAAGGGGTGTATGTAACAGGATGGGGAAACCCCCATCATTTTAAAGAGTAATTTCCTACATTTTGAGTATGGAAATAAAATAAATTCAGTAAATGCCCAACTGTAAAATTAGTCAGCAAGCTGCTATTTTTTTTAGCCACTCTGTCACCTATTGCTGCAGAATAAGCTCACAATGATTTTCAAATGCCTTTTCCTCCACTAGCCTGTACCCTCTCAGAAATGTTCTTGACAAGAACTTTTTGAACAAAGCAGGCCAAAACACAAACTAAAAAAATCTTTTCCTAAGATGAAAAGATGGGATTATATCTGTTATTCTGATTCACAGGAGGAAAATCAAGTATCTCTTCTCCCATCAACCTGTATTGAGTACTAAGGAGCACATGATCTCTTTTGGTATCAGTGGTTAAATTCCCAATGAGAAGAACTTGACATCTTGCTTCTTTGCTTTTTAAACCAAGGGGGACTTTTAGACATATATTTCCAAGAAACATTTGTTAGAACAGATTTTGGAAGAAAAAAAAAGGAGAAAGATGCAAAACAGTTAGATAAGAACTAACAGAATGTAAAAGACCTGAGACAGACCCTGCTACAAGATAAATACCTCAAACTCTTTTAAACACACAACAAACTATATTTGGAGCTGCTTGCCCCAGTTCACATAGCAAAGCATCTGCTCCAGGAAAAGCAATGGCCAGTGGTGGGTGTGATGCCTGATGTCTGTATCTATGGTGTTGTGGGGTCCCAATCTATAGGGTAGAGATGGCAATGCAAGGAGAGGGTATAGAAGGCAGCAATGGGGGTGAGGGGTGTGGCAACACAAGAAGACACCTAAGACTGGGATAATATGGCACAGGTGGAGCAGTAACACGGCTGAGGCTGGGGTATGCTGGAAGAGGCTTGTCAGGGGTCACCAAATTCTGCTAACGTATGCAAGGAGAAGGAGAGAAGGAACAGGTAATGACATTTATAGTCTGCATTATATATTCATTTGTATTTATATTCTGCACATTCCTTCAGAGGAAAGCTTCACATCACTCCAGGACTACTCACTCTCCCCTATCAGATTCACTGTAGCACACTCAACACCCTCTCACACATGCACTACGCTTGTATAACATGCTGAATAAGGTTTGGGACAGAAATTCTTAGGTTTCAGTGGTTCCTGAGCCATCTATATTTCAGCCCAAATCCTTGGCTTACAGTGCATTTTCACAAGCATGGAGACCATTTCTTCCCCCAGGGTATGCACTGCCCACTTTACAACAGTGCTTGCACTTGCAGAATGAGTTTAGACTGTGTAGCAAAGGGAAAATTGCTGGGAAAACTCTTGCTAAAGAAGCTGAGAAAGTAAAGTAAAGGCCTGTGGGACGCTTTAATACTTAATCCAACACCAACACTTGAATGCAGGTTTTGTCCAAAAAAGTTTTGTACAGCCCTCAGCAAGATGCTTGAAGTTTTCATGAGCATCTGCTGGTTGTGCTCATCTTTTTTGGGGGGCATCTGATAGGAGACACTTGGGTCTGACTTGTAAAGGCAGTGAGCATCCACAGCTGCAGCTAGGGTCATCGGGCACTGGGTTCTGCACGTGTCTTTGACCAGATGAAGCCCAGTGCTTAAAAGGGGAGGGCTATAGGGTACCTTGGGCCAGCACTCCAAATTAATCGTTAGCTCCCATCTCTTGTAATGTTAGCTTTCTGTCATAAAACAGGGATAATAACGTCAACTATATTTTAATCCATTAATATTTGGAAAGCTCTCAGATATTACCATAAGCAGCACCATATAAATCCAGTGGGGAAATTAATAATGTCTTTGAGCAGAGTTTGGATAGTGTGCAATTAATAAGACATAGCACCATCCATTGAATGGTGAGAAAAACAAAATTGAGCAACTGCTCATTAAGCGAGTACCGTTCACTCTGTGCACTCAATACAATCACTTAATTAAAAGATTTTATCATCATGCACAGACACAAGGGGGCAGAACCAAGGCCCTGTTTTCCCTCTCATCACTGCTTGCTCTGCATCAAACACACCAGAACATTTCTTGAATATAACCTAGAACAAGAACCTAAAAAATATTTTATTTTTTAATCCCCAAACCTCTACAGTAACAGAAATCACTGCCTAAGCTTTGACAAGCCTTCCCACCTTGCCATATATTTTTTCCCCCACCTGTCAGCCTCCATCCCATCTTTACCCTGCTGACTCTCCAGCAGGAAGGAGACAGGACCACCTCCTGTACTCCTGCAGGTGCAGCTTTTGGACCCTGGAGTGTGGGCTCCACCACCCTTGCCATCACAGCAAGCCCAGGAAATCACCACTGTGCCTGGCTGTTAAGGTAGGGGTTGGGGTGGAGGAGAAGAGTTTTTACAAGCTGGAATATGCTTTGATTTGGACCATTTTTGAGTAAGATTGGACAAGGGGGACTGGAGAATGCGTTTTCTCTTGTATGCTGCCCTGTGAGGGCTGGTGGCAACACACAGGCAAACCAGTTACCTTAAAGCCAAACAAGACTAAGCTCACCTTTCCCCCAAGAATATACCACCACAGCATCTGGTTTTACATGAAAGTGCTGAGGAAAAGTCCCTGCTTGGGTCACAATAAGCAGTTTGAGACACGCTGGACCTGAGGTCTACAGCAATATACTCTAAAAAGCAATGGACACAAATTAAGTTTTTTTTCATACATCCAAGGGTAGTAATTGCTTTAGCAAAGCCTGGCTTTTCTAGGACCTTCATTCAAGAAGTTTTTAAATGTGTCTCTAGTTAAGAAAGCTTTGGTTCTGCTGGGGCTGTACAACATCCCATCTGCAGGCTGGTCGTCGTAAAAGATCTGAATCCTTCTTTTTAGGTTTTCCTATCAACCAGATGAGTAATCAGGACTGGGAATATTGGTACCTCATTCTCCATTTTCTTCTGCATATGGTCACGGTTAGGCCAAACCTATTTCTTCATCCTGCTAACCAAGGGAGTCTGGATGTGTATCCCTCCAAAGGAGGAAGTCCATCTTTTGTTCCAAGACCAAACATTTTGGAGCTGCTAAGGCCAGGCTTTTCTACTCAAAGAGCTGCCGGACAGGGTGCGGTTGTACCTGAGCCCCACCTCTGCACTCCCATCCTCTACACTGATAACCTGGTGGGATTACTGTGTTATGCTGTGCAGGCGAGGAGCCGGGCCAACGGGGTGCAGCAGGTTACTAGATGTTATGGGATTTTATGGCACTGGGACACATGCCTAGTTAGTTTGCACTGGGATGGCAAAAGGCACCTCCCTGACAGAAAGACTCTCACTCGCACCCCCACTGCCAATTTTCACGTTCTCTCCCCAGTGCCCAGGGGTGTGTGTGGGGCAGCAGGTCATAGCTGGGAGAGAACAGACAGACCCTACAGCCTCTAGCAGGAACCCCTTCTCCCTGTCAGCACAACTCCTGAGCTAGGGTGCACCTCCTCGGAATGACCAGGCATAGCCTTTCTACAGCTTAAATGCAATAGAAGTAGCAGTTTGCATTTGTGATTGGGTACACAGCACAGGATAGTACAGATCCAAGCAGCAGCAGCCACCTCCACAGGAGGATACAGCTGGAGATTTGGGAATAATTTCCATAATGATCCCTGTTACAAAAACACCCAAAAAACACAGTGTGCAAAGACACCTTATCAGACAGAATTAGCTACAAATTAAAAGATGTGTTTGTTGGTTTTGCTTTTGTGCCTGCCTGCAGGATTTCCAGGACTTGCTGCAATAATTCACTTTAACCTTGTTAAATTTAAAAAAAAATCAAACTCTAATTTCATTTGAAAGCTAGTAACAAGCAGAGAGAAAATGCAGAATTTATAATTGAAGCTTGATCTGTGTTCACTGAACTATTCTGTTAGAGGAAGGACGCAGGGTTGGGGGGAGAAGGAGAAGAAAAAGGAAGAGAATAAAAACCTTCCCCATTACCATATTTCCCTGAAATTCAGCTATACAGAATCAGGATAATTACAGGCATAGAAGAAATATTGCAAAATGTCAGCACAGAAGGGATTTTTCTTGACCCTGCAGGCTATAATGGGAGATAAAGAGATTGACCATTTTGAGAGGAGGATGCCTTCATTTCTCGATGTGACTGTAGATTATTTCGGCTTCAGGAGACAAGAATGTCCCTTTAACATCTGACCTGGCCTTTATTTAAGAGCAGCACTTCACGGTTCAGGAAAGACAGACAATTTTCTAATTCCCAGCTCTGCTGGAGGCTGAGGCAGCAACTTCCAGACAGGACACCTGCTAACACTAGAGAAATGGCATTATTATGTCTACAAGTTTACAAATCTGAGGATCAAAAAGCCTTTGCTTCTGCTGCTACTCCACAGGCCAAGGACTACGACTTCTTCAAAACAAAGTTTCACAGAGGTTTTTCTTCCACCCTCCAAGAAATGGTTTCTTTTCACTTTCAGCAGATCGGTTTCCACGTGAAAAAGTCAATAGTCAAAGAGTTTCCTAAGTTTCATTGGTGTGTAGCAGAAAGAGGATTAGACCTGGGGCCTTTTTACTGGCAAGCCTTTAAGCAAATAAATGTTCTTGAATTCTTACAGAAACAAATCTAACTTAAACAAAAATGCAGAATATATGGGATTTGCCCCTCTCCGACCCAAATTTTAAAAAGAGAGAGAAATAATTACTAGAGATTTAAGGGATACTAGGGTTAAATCTTTGTCTACTGTAGTTTTGCTTTTATTTTTGCTAGTTATCCCAAAGGGATAATGCTGTTTCCACATTAGACCATATTCACAATGAGTTATTAAGCCCTAATAGCCAGTGTGATGCAGCAGTCCGTTTTTAACAGAGCTGTGATTCCCTAGTAGTGAGAGAGGCAAAAAGTAGGCTGAATGCACACCCTCATTGCTTTTCTCCCCGCCCTCTACCCCAGTTCAGAGCCCTACCTGATAGGCAAAGTTTCTCTCTTAGGGCACAATCAAATCACAATGGTTGATTTTTTTAATGGATGTTCTTAAGCTCCAAAAATCTCAATAGGCGCATCATGCAAAACTCAGAAATATAAAATGTATGTGCATATGCATGTATGTAAAACCATCTTATACTACCTGACAGCCAACTGTTGCTCCAGAGCAGCTCCCCCAACCTCCTGACATGGATCCAGGTGTCTGTGCCAGAAATTTGCCAGCATGCATAACAGCTGGGGCAGTGTTAGCAGGCTGGCTTTAATTAAGCCAGAAAACTGAACAGGGCTTGGGCAAAGCCGTTGGCTAATATGCTCTAAAATCATCAAGAAAACATCAGCATCCTGCCCTGACAGACCGAACCGTGTAGAAAATAATGTGTAGATTTATGACTGAGCAGAAAATGATAAGCTGTTGGACAAGTTTGTCTCTCTGCACTGTTAAATAGTTTTAAAGAATTTTCTGTATACTTTTCCAACTTCCTCTCCATCATGGGAACAGGTTTTTAGCATTTTTAAGAGGTTCATGTATTTCTGTGAGCCCAGAGTGCAATTGTTCCCTGATAAGCTCTGTGAAGATGTCACATTTGTTTTCACTACAAGCCATCCTACCGCTCTGCCTCTGCACACTCCAGGGTCCAAATCTTGGTCCAGATGAAAGATTTGGCGGTGCATAAACCATGCCCAGTCCCATCAGCAACTGGAGCAGATCCCCAGGCCTTTCGTACCAATGAGGGATTTGTTGTAGAGCACAATTCCAAATCCAGTGCCACACAAAATGCCGAAGTGGTTTAAATTATGGCTGAGGGGAAAGAATTTAGGGGCTTTGCTTGCTGCGTTAGCAACCCAGCAGTTAGGATGCTTACCCAGCTGACCTGCCTTGAATAACCCTCTTTCTGTAATAGGAAAAAACTGGAGTTCAACCCACACCTCCTACCCCAGGGGCAAAACCATCCTGCTGCTGAGTGAAGAAGAGAAACACAGCCCTCTTTCTCTCCTCCCAATTTACAAAGCCTTGAGAGTAGGGAGGTTAAATACCCACGAGAAAGGGCAGCCTGAACCCCACTGCTCTGCCTTGAGTTACACCTGCACATCTGACCTACAGCAGCCAATTGCCAACATGCAGTGAGGCGCATTAACTTGTACCCTGATAAAACGGAGATGGGAAGGAGCCCGGGTTTCATTTTGTGTAGCTGTTGCGAGCGCTGCTTAACTGTCTTTAAAGAGGGGGAAACCCTCGGCTTTTGTTCTTTTCGTACTTTTTTTCCCCTCGTTGAAAGCAAGCGTTTAGGTGCAACCACTTCTAAGGCATTTCAAAGGGCACAGACCCCATTTGTGGACAAATTCATTCTACTAAAACTGAGTAAGACCCTGGAGATCTCTCAGGAGGGGGACACACCTTTCTCAGAATCTCTTCTCGACCCGTTTTGGAGGCTTTCCCCTCTGCAGCAGAACCGTGGAGGCTGCCCCCAGGGGTTTTGCCCATCGCGGTGCCAGCAGGTGCCCTTCGGCACGTCCCGGTCCCCATCCCCACCAGCAGACACACAGACCTATGGTGGCACCTGCTCGCCTCTTCCCACCATCACCAACACTTGCCTTTTCGAAAACAATTTTTAAAAGAGCAAAAAAAAAAAATTCATGTCAAATTTTTCATGTATTTTTCAGCCAATCCAGCTTTATGATCCTACTGATGCTAGCAAGATGCTAGCTAAGGGAAGAGTATTCTAGCATTGCTTCAAAAAGATGAATTTTCTCTAGGATTCTGTCTGGATTCAGACAAAATCCACCCTGCTTCCCACCCGAAATTTCTTGCGCCAGCTCAGGAAAGAGAAGGATTTGCCTTTTTTCCTGGGAGGAAAGCGGCAGTCGAGGAGGGGAAAGAAGAGAGCTTTAAAGGGAAAGAACGAGGAGGCCGAGCTCATGCACGGATTTTAATCTGATCACTTCCCTGTCAAACTAATCCCTGCCTGACTCAGATCGGACTTTTAGAAACGTGCCTGGAAACCAAAAAGCAAACCTCATTTGAATTAAGCACACACTCCGCAGCCCCCATCTGCAAAGGGCCGCAATTAAATGCGAGGAAAAAAAAAAAAAAGAAAAAAAAAAAAAAAAAAAAAAAAAAGATAAAAAGGGGGGGGGGGAGAGAAGAGAAAATTAGCATTTTCCGCGGCCATCTGGCATGAGGAGCAGGCGAAGGGGAACAAAAGGAGATTTAGGCAAAGGGGAGAGGCGAGTGTGCCATGGCATTGACCTGCAAATGAGCCTTTGTGAGCGAATTAAAGCTTCCCGGACCCCCCGGGACACCCCAAAACAGGCACCATTACAAACCATCCGGACAAAAACCCACTCATCAAAATTGTCTGCGTTGGGGTGGGGGGGTACGACCATTTAAATCCGCACCTTCCCTGCCCCCACCCCATGTAATAGGCGGTTAATAGGGGCTTGGTGGGGGTGGGGTCGGCCCTGCCGCACGCCCCGGCTCGACACCCCGCTCTGACAGTATGGGGGGGTGGGAGAGACACCTTAGAAACGTGTCTCGTCCATAAAAGCCAACCGAAAGGTTATTTATAGACCTAGCCCTAAACAATAGGGAAGGGGAAAAACATAAGAAGAGGGGGTGCATTATGGTGATATATGATATATTAGCTTCCAGATGCTGTTTATTTAATTCCAAGGGGGAGCTGGGGAGGGGAGGGTGTTTGAAAGTATATTTCTAAAGCAAATATCAATCAATTTTTTCCCTGAGGATGGTAAAGAGGAAAGGGATAATCAGAGATGCCACTGGACAAAAAGATACGGAAAAGAGTGAAGGTTAGCGCTTTTGTCTCCTGCCCCCCCCCCCTCCCCTTCCCCTATGACTCTTGCCTTGAAACTGGGAAAGCTTGAGGATTTTATTCTGAATGCAAAGATTTTGGCCTGGGGTAGATAAATGAAGGGGGGTGTGTATGAAGCCAATCTCCCCCATTCCCTCTCCAAAAAGAGAATAAGGACTGAAGTCCGGGGCCAGCTGGGGGAAAGTCGTAAATGAAATGTGTTTCTTTTATGGCTCCCCCCCAGCCCCGGGGACAGCCCCATTATAACCCACCAGCTATATAGGCTCAGCTGCCGCCTGCGCGGCCCGCGACAGGTACGCGGGGGGAGGAGCGGCCGGGGGGGGCTGCAGCCGGCAGGACCCTCCGCTTGGGCTTTGCAAAGCCGAGCGGACCCCCTTGCTCGGGGCTGGGGGCGCGGGGGGGTGCGCATGTAAGCCGTGCGCGGTATTTGCGCGGTGTTTGCGCGTGTGTACCCGTGCCCCTGCCCTGCAGCAGGTGAGCTCCTCCCCAGCCCTGGGATGGGGGGGAGCAGCACTCGCAGCCCCCCAGGTGCCGCTCTCCCGGGGTTTGTTTGCAGTCAATATTCATGTGTTTCTGTCACCGGGGCGGCTCTTTTCACAGTGATCAGCCGGGCAGAAAGCTGAATGACAGGAGACTCGTGGCTCGGCTGCTTTCGAGGAGGAGGAAGGGAGGGATTCAAGCCCAACCCGCTGCCGTTGCTTTTTTATTTTTTTGGGGGGGGGTAGTTGCCCTGCTGGGGGCTGTCACCTTGCCCTGAGTGGGGATGAGGCAGTTGTGCCGGACACCAGGCACAATGCGCCTCCTTCTGTGAGCAAACAGCTGGAGCTTTGGGGGAACCCCCACCCCAAATACACACTTACACGCATGTCCTGTGGGCTGCAAGGGCTGTGGGGCCAGCTGGATGCACCCCAGCACCACCCCATCTCGTGTGTCTGGGTGGCCCATGGGTGCCCCAAGATGCGGTCCTGCGGGGTGGCTGGAGTCTGGCAGGAGCCTGCAGATGTCGGAGCAGAGGGCAGCCCCGGGATGGCCACAAACCAGGAGGGCCTGAGCAGTTTGGGTGGCTGGTGGGGGGTGTGTGTGGGCTATGTGAACATTTTGGGGTTTTCTGGGCACTGAGCACAAACAGACTAGCAGCAGCCTGCACCATGCACCTCTATTGCTCAGGGCACTGCAGTGCTTTGAGGGGCAGCACTTCTGGGGGATACACAGATCTCTTGGTGCCCCAGGTTATTCCCAGGCTGTGCTGGCAGCAAGGGATGAGGAAAGAAAGTCTATTCCCAGCTGGGCATGGTGGGGGCTGCCAGCCACAGGGGTGTGTGTGAGCCCTGTGATGGAGGGATTGTATTTTGTTCCTTCCTGCTTGCCCAGGCACCTTCCCCTCGCCTTGCAGCCCTCTTCTGTGTGCCTGTGTTTTGTTTGGTTTTGTGTTTCTGTTTTGGTTTTTGTTTTGGTTTTTTTTTTAATCCACAAACTTGTGATTTTCTGCGCAACTTGCAGGGCGCAAATCAGTATGAGGGAGCACTCTCCCCATTGAAACTGGAGGTGAATAAATTATGAACATGCGAAAATTGGAACAATGTCTCTTGAGCGACTGTTTTCTAGAGAGTTACTATTCCAGGCTTTGAAATCAATTGATACATAATTAGATTCCTCAAGAGAGGACAAACAAGGGCTGCCATTCACCCCCTCTTTCTCCCACATGCATCGCAAAGAGAGACTGGAGGCTTTAGCAGAAACCAGACAGCCAGCATTCTCCAGCACTAAAAACATATTCTGGCTTTGGGTGTTCATTTAACAAACAGATCCTTGAACCTTGCTTCTGTTTTCAGTTTATTTCGACCATGTTTCTTTGTGTGCAGTTCATTAAAACATGTCTCTTTTGAGATCTATTTTTACATTTCAAGAATCCAGTATTGTACTTTTGTGGTGGCAGATGGCCCTAGACATCCAAGCATAAGTTCTTTCCTGCTTTTTTCTCCTTTTTCTTAGGTCCTTTCTGTGCCACACTTGAAACTGTTAGTAGCAACCATCGTTCTTTGCAATGTCTGGGGCTGGTACGCTGTTCACCACCCAGCACAAACATGTTACAGTCCCCACTGTACTGTCAAGGTGTATTTTAAGCAGAGCGGATGCTACTTTCTGTAAGACAAGAGGACTCCACAGCTGGGTAGATCCTGATTAAGCCTTATACTAACTAACTTTGAATCTTCACCCTGTGTTTACCTTGTGTTAATATTCTGCAGTGGTCCAAAAGACTATATTAGCTGTTAAGGTCGAGTTTCTTTCCCGAGGGAGAAAAAAGCTGGGTACAATAGCAAGGGCACATGAAAGGATGCCTGAAAAATAAAGATTTGGATTTGTGAAAGCTCTCTTAAGGAAAGAGGAAAAGCATACAGTGATTAGAAAATACATTGTAAGGGTTTTTGAACAAAGCAGCGGCATCCCTAGCCAGGTGGGCCATCTCATTGAAGGCAATGCCTTAGAATCTCTGCCTAACTTCATGACTGATGTCCTAGCAACAACCATTTCAAAACCTAGTATCAAACATGGATTGGAGAGTGCTGCAACCATTAGCATAATTTATGTCAGATATGAACAGGATAAAAAAACCCCACAACCTGTACTGGCAATGAGAATAAAAATAAAGGTGCCTGAGCTGCTATAGACCCATCTCTTAGGTAAGGTGCTGGTGCTACAATCTAGAGAAAGCTAGATGTATTGAAGGCATTATGAACAGAATGAAAAATTCCTACGTCTTACTAAATAGCAGGTTCTTTACAGGGGATAAGGTAAATCTGACAGAAGTTGTTTGAAACTTATGCAGAAGTTAATCTGCATCCTTCACAGTAAAAAGAAAATAAGGCTGAGATTTTTTCCAACAAATGTGTTTGAATAATAACCAAAGAAAAAGTGCTCAAATATATACAAGAGGATGTGTTTGGTGCATAGATGCTATATATTTATATCTGCATATGTGTACATTTTAATTTCCGTATCTGATTTTGTGCGATTCACTTCTTTTACCTGGATTTAGCAAAAAGCTACAGGCAGAGCAAGTTGGAAGATCTCGGTCAGTACAGACAAGACTGGATTTTGCTGCTCCCTGGATGGGGTGCACATGTGCCAGGACAAGCTCAGGAGCATGAAATGCTGCCTCTACAAGATGATACTTTCCCTTGATGGCTGCTCCTGTACCCCAGCCTTGACCATAACTGCCACCACTGTGCTCTGGCATAGGTAAAACAACCTGCAGGCCAGTTTGCTGTCTTGAGCAGTGCATTGCTTTAAGTGGGTTGGAGTTAGCCTCAGAAGTTTTTCTTTTTTTTCCGCTCTAGCCTTAGCACAGTCTAGAAATCCCAGCATACATATTTTTGCCTTCCTGGTGAAATAGGGCAGATTTTTGTAAATTTTGGTAAGTTGTCCTATGCAGGGATAGGAGTTGGACTCTATGATCCTTGTGAGTCCCTTCCAACTCAAGTCATTCTGTTATTAACATATAGCTCGGTGGAACAGGTTTCTGTTGCTTCTGCAATTCTTCTTGTGTTGCTGGCAACGTGGAGTGCAGATGGGACCACCAGCCACCCTTGGCTGGATGTATGAAAACTTCAGCTGCACCAGAAGAACATAACCCAGGAAGGTGAAGCAGCAGGACCTGTACTGTACATTGCAGTCAGGATAAGCCTGTTTCAGGTTTGCCTTGTATCAGCCTCCAAGGACTCCCATGGTTCTGGAGCATGCAAGAGAAGCAGCAGCAATACAAATTTCTTCCTTTCCCTTCCACATGGTTTCCCACCACCTTCTTCTGATGGTACTACACTCAGAAGTGAGAAAAGGCAAAAGAAATCTCTGTGTTAGAAGCTATTTCCACCTCACAAAACACCTGGGGCTTCTGCTGTTCAGAAATGATTCAATTACCCCCCCAGCCCCCGACCCCATCCTCCAGATTCAGAAGGAGCATGCTGGAACAGAACATTTGGGAATATAGACTTGCACCCTGGATAGAGGGGACCCTGGCAGCTGCAAGTCTTAGGTCAGAGAAAGGCAATAAGAACACAGAAATAGTGAGCAGGAAGCACTCACAGGGCAGGGAGTGTTTGGGGCTTGTTAGGAAAGAAAAAAAAAAAAAAGCTCTGCAGTTCCAAGCTTGATTACTCTTAATCCTCCACAAAAATATCCAGGTCCTTCCAACATTTACCTTTTTTTCCTGCCCCATCATCCTTGTTATTCCTTGTCTTGATGATTTGCTTAAAGCATATTAGGCAACTCTAGATCTTTTACTAGTAGAAACATCAAAATAAAGGATAGGTAGTGTATATCCACTATAAACTCTCCTGCAGTTAGCACAGTCCTCTAGAGAGACCTGCAAGGTAATGGCTTTTGAGAGGAGCTCAGAGACATCTGGACTAGCCGTTTTCCCCCATTGTACACAGAAAACAAAGACTGGGTAGGGCATAAGGATGGACTAAGAATATAATCCAGGACAATGTATAAACTGATGGCACATCTCTTATATGTGTTGCTGATTTCAGGTCTACTGCAAAGTGATTCATGCAGACTCCTTTGAAGTCAGTGGGTTTCTGTGCAGGTAGAGTCACCCACTGAGCACCAGTTTGTGAATTCCCAGATTACAGGCTGTTCAGGGTGGTTTTTGTCTGTTAAGCAGCTGGTCCTTTGAGTGCTAGATGCAGAAATCAGGTGTTTTTGATGCATAGGTCTGTTCATCAGTCTTTTTTTTTAATCATCTGGTTTTCTCTTTAAATGTTGATAATTGTCATGCAAAAGATGTATTCAAACCAGCATCAAGACCACTAGAGTCTGGAACTGAGAGTTGTTAACAGTGTTTGGGCCCTGTCCCCTATCAGAGAGAGATGGCCCTGGCACCTACAATTTGGGATGTTAACAGCCAAGGCGGAGGTGGTGATCACTTCATAGAATCATAGAATCACGAGATTGGAAGAGACCCACTGGATCATCGAGTCCAACCATTCCTATCAAACACTAAACCATGACCCTCAGTGCCCGCCCGTGCCTTAAACACCTCCAGGGAAGGTGAATCAACCACCTCCCTGGGCAGCCTCTGCCAGTGCCCAGTGACCCTTTCTGTGAAATTCTTTTTCCTAATGTTCAGCCTAAATCTCCCCTCGTGGAGCTTGAGGACATTCCCTCTTGTCCTGTCCCCTGTCACTAGGGAGAAGAGGCCAGCTCCCTCCTCTCTGCAACCTCCTTTCAGGTAGTTGTAGAGAGCAATGAGGCCTCCTCTCAACCTCCTCTTCTCTAGGCTGAACAACTCCAGCTCTCTCAGTCGTTCCTCGTAAGGCCATTTTCAAGCATCAAAAGCGTGCTGGAGATGGCTTTCCCATAAACAGCGTCTCTTTAAAAAGTGGCTTCTCCTGGAATTTTTTTAGTAAGGTTAAAGAAGAGATGCTCTGAAGGACAGAGCACGGTCTCACAATTCTTAGTGCCAGGGTTCAGCCCCGCAGCAGGGGCTGTTGGAACCGCGTCACAGCGTAAAATGATGGCGGGGAGACTAAAGAAAAGCAAAAATCCCATTCCCGCAGAGTCCGGTCGGGGTGCAGAAAGCCCAAAGCACAGCAGGTTCGGAGATCACCTTGGTTTCCCCCAAAGGCACCCGCGTCGCTTGCGCTCCCTCTGCCGGCCCCGCCGCGGCTCTGCGGGGCCTCAGCCTGCCCAGAGGCGAGCGCCGCAACCTTGATAATAACAGTAATAATAATAATAAAGCAGTTTTCTTCTGGGAAGTGATTAAAATCCCCAGCGCAGCCCTGGCTCCCGCTGGGGTGCTGCTCTAGGTGGGGGCGTGGCACTCGGAGGTGGGAGAGGAGGTGAGTCTTTGTGTGTGAGCCCCGTATTGAAGCATTCTAGATTAAAAAAATAGTTTAAAAAAAGTAGTTTAAAACTATTTTCCAAAAACCTACATAACCAACAACTCACACAAATGCATTCCCCTCCCCGCTCAATGAGTATCTAAGACCTCATCTGGAGTACTGTGTCCAGTTCTGGAATCCTCAACATTGGAAGGATATGGAGCTGTTGGAACAGGTCCAGAGGAGGCTGCAAAGTTGATCAGGGGGCTGGAGCACCTCCTATACAAGAACAGACTGAGAGAGTTGGGGTTGTTCAGCCTGGAGAAGAGAAGGCTCCAAGGAGATCTTATAGCAACCTTCCAGTACCTGAAGGGGCTACAAGAAAGCTGGAGAGGGACAGTTTGCGAAGGTTTGTAGTGATAGGACTAGGGGCAATAGGTATAAACTCGAGAGGAGCAGGTTTAGACTAGGCATAAGGAGGAATTTCTTCACAATGAAAGTGGTGAGGCTCTAGCACAGGTATGTTGTGGCTGCCTCATCCCTGGAGGTGTTCAAGGCCAGGTTGAATGGGGCCTTGGGCAGCCTGTTCTGGTGGGAGGTGTCCCTGCCCATGGCAGGGGGTTGGAACTAGATGATCCTTAAGGTCTCTTCCAACCTTAATTCTATGATTCTATCTGCCTTGAAAAGGAGAGCAGGAAAAAAACAATGTTAAGCTTGCACTGTCTTGTTCAATCTCTCCTAGCACCTTGGGAGCTAGGAGAGAAGACAAGCAGAAGCACTACAGTACAATTTAGCACATACTGCCATATTTCTGGTTGAAGGTTTGTGTGTGGAGCCTCACTTTGCCCCTGCTCCTATTTCCTGCTGAAATAAAGCTGACGCTGGAGTAGCTGAACTGGGCTGTGGAGACTGTCTCTGGTTACAAGGGAAATGAGAGTAACAGACAAAAAAAGGGCAACAAAAGCAAGTCTATTTGGGGACTAAGATACATGCCCAAAGCATTTGCTCAGCTTCAGTGAGATACAACTCTGAGCTTAACACAGATGATTTTAATAACCTCTCCAAGATGCTAAGAGGCAGAGCTAATGAAACCGGAGTGAGAAAATGTGTCTGAGCAGCTCCTGTTCTCACAACAGTTGGACATTTCAACCAAGATGTCTGGCACTGGAACAGTTCATATCTAACACTACTTTTTCATTGCAGCACTTCAGAATTACCCTGTCTTTGAGATAAAAGGGTAATGGCATCACCTTTAAAACTACTAGTGCAGATCTGTATGTGCACTTTTAAAACCTTGACAGTTTTGTCTGTCTTCTCAGACCAAAGAAAGCTATAAAAACACTTCTGACTCATTTGGTATTTAAAATATTTATCCATGAGGTAGAGTTAGAAGTTTTGGTTTCTTAAAATCTTGTACCTATTTCACCAAAATATAATCCTGTATTTAATGCAGGAATAAACAGGGAAACTTTTGCCTTTGTTGCCATCCCACTTTCTACCCATTACACTCATCCCAAACCATTCCAAAACCAGACTCCAACCTGACTGCTGCAATTAGAACAGAAATAAGAGTTTCAGTGGACCACTGTGTATGTGTCAGGTTTAAATATCTAGTGATGACATTGAGAACATAATGAGTAACCTTGATGATTTTTTTTCAAGGCAAGTATGTACAGTTTTACTTTTGTTCCACAAAGAAAACACTTGAAGTGATTTTAAAATGAGGATAATGCTTTTTCACAATAACTAGGTGAGTGATGTTAAAATTAAAACATTTGAATGCTGATTTTTGGAGATAGATCTTAAATACTCTAAAGGTCATCTTAAATAGTATTTCATTAATAAGACATTATGTATGAGTAATTTGGCCAGAGAAAGGTGGTAGAGTTGTTCTAGGAGCAAAATCTACCATTATGGAAAACCAAATGGGCTACTTTTAAGAGGAGTATTTACTAGAAAGAAGAAGTAACAGAAGGTATAGAATCCCAGACTGGCAAATAGGAAAAAAAAAAAAGAGATGGGAGGAGTATTCAAAAAGAGGAGATAAAGTTCAAATCATAACAAAAGCTACTGAATAAACATATTATAGATCTTAAAATAATACCAGGCAACCAGTGAGCCCAGCACTAGGAATGTAAAAAACCAATTTTTTATTGAAGTAGTGAAGAACTGAAGGGCAGGATTGTGACAGTGTTTGGAAAATTCAGGTGCCTCATGGGGAGAATCTCCACTGGTCCTGATTTTAAGCTGGCCTTGTTCTTGCCAAAATTCATCTTCAGGAGGGTTTGGACTAGGTTATTTGAAACACAGGGACCTAACATTGCTGATTATGTAAGGCAAACTTGCCTTGTTTTGGTATTATTTAATATGGAAATGAAGGGGGAAACAAATCTAATGGAATTGTGGTGAATGATGCTGAGAAGGAGGCAACACCCCTGAGAGAGCAGGGGGATCCTGAGATGGAGCACACAGGTTATAAATGACAAGACTAGGTATCAAGTCATTGCATTGTGACGATGGAAGCTCTAAAAACCCAGCCCAATCTGATCTACCAGTCAGGACAGCCACGCTCAGCTGAGTAATTGCTGTGACCCTATCTAATAGTTGAAATATTTCTCCATCAGTAGCAGCTTGCAGTGTTCGTATATCTGCCAAAATACATATTGCATGATTCCCCTATACAGTATACCTTGTTAAAAATTAGATAGATAACTGGGGATAACACCAGAGATGGCAGTGCTTTCTTTTAACATCTTGGTATGTGTTTTCTGCTCTGTACTTTTTTTTCCCAGTAAACCAGCAAGGAATAGGTCAAATCTACCTAGCTAACAACACCAAATTACACTAAAAGGAAAATACCAGGCTAAACTCCCCTTACTTGTCCCCATCAGAAAAAGGAGCTGATTAGGGTTTTTTGCAGACTCTATGTAGGCAAATGCAGAAAGATTAAAACAAAACCATGACCACCACTCTTTTCCTGATAGATGTTCCTCCATCCTCCTTGGGAACAGCTTAGTAGTGCTACTACTCACCTAGGACGTGGCCTTTCCCAAGGCTCCCTGCAGAGGGAATTAGGTAAGCAAGGTCAGCAAAAGATCAGCAGGAAGAAGGGGAGATTTATTCAGAAGGTTATTCTGCTTCTCAGGTTGCTGACCATGCCACATCTGTGAACATCCTGGACCCAGCAAAGGGCTCAGCAGCCCTCAGAGGCTCCAAGCTGAAGTCAATTATGTTCTAGGTATATGCAAATTACATTTTGGTGGCTTTCAGGTTGGTTTGCAATCTGATTACGCTTCTTAGCTTCCTTCCCCCAAATAGAGAGTTAAGAAGCTGTTTTTTGGAACAAAGGACCCAAGGCTTTCATGTGGTCCTATGGCTTCAGAAGCTGTGACTCAGCAAAACAAGTCACCAGATGATCATAGGAGAAAAGTAAAGACAATGCTACCATTTTAAGCAGCTGTGTTGTCACAGAATCACAGAATGGTGAGGGTTGGAAGGGATCTCTGGAGGTCATCTAGTACAACCCCTCTGCTAAAGTGGGTTCACCTAGAGGAGGTTGTGTGGGAGCCCATCCAGGTGAGTTTTTAGTATCTCCAGAGAAGGAGATTCCACAACCTCTCTGTGCAGCCTGTTCTTTTTTCCTCTTGTGGCCTAAGTAACATTCATTTCAAGCCATAGAGTAATATCTAGCAGTGAATTGGTGTGGCAGGCTGATTTCCTGGAAGATATCAACTTTCATCCTATAGTAACTGGAAGAACTCTGCGCCTGGCTCAGGTCCCACTGCATTTCCTTACAGTACTTACCAACTCCAGCAGCAGGTACATTAGACCTGGATGAATAGTGCATTTGTTCAATCTCAATGAATCCTCATTGTGACAAGAGTAGAAGCCACTTTTTTGTTTTACCTGGGATGTGAATGTGTCAGAGGGGGTGCACAAGGCAGTTGGAGGAGAAACAACCTTACTGTTTTGCTGAGAGCACATTCTCTAACAGGAGCTACCCACATGTTTGTAGCTTTTTAACCAAACCTTTAAAGCAGGATGAAGCTGGAAGTGCCACCTATACTCTCAAAATAAGTCCTGAGGAAACTACTATCTGGATAGTCCTTGCATATGGTGTTTTCTCAGTAAGATTAGTAAAGGACTACACATTATGTGTAGCAAAACCTGCATTTTCCCATGCACAACTGGCTTTGCAGGACCTATGAGTTGGTTACTTAGCAACATCTCTAGAACCCCAAATAGGATTAGTCCAAAATACACCTTATTGTGCTCTTTTAATGATTACAAGAGCTTAGAAGAGGAGGGACTGGATGTTTCTGTTTTAAGTTACAGTTCAGTAGGCAGAGAATTCTTCTAAACATGTGAAAACATATTAACCAATACAGAAATGAGAAATTATTCTTCCATTAGAAATTGTAGGATTTTGTATGATTTTTTTCCCCTAAATATAAGCCATTGTCTACTGCAAAGGCAGTGGATGATGGACAACAGTCTGACACCTCCTGGCAATTGCTGTTTTTCTATAGAGAGGTTTTTGCAGGCTGGAGCCTGATCTGTTCACCATCGGCTGCTGGATTTTACACTGTATTAAATGTTCTCTGTTGAAAAGCTGTTACTTTGACAAGTTTCACTGGCACAGTGAAACCATTGCCCCAAAATTCAGATTACTTTCCAAGAATCATCTCTTCAAGTAATTTCACTGTTAGAATGATCGTGTATAGCTCTCCCCTGCAAAACATGGAGCCAAATTCATGTCAATGTAAGCTGTCCAAATCCACACTGCATTTCAGATCTGTCCAGTGGTTTATCTCACTGTGCACATGATGCGTGTCTGCTCACTTCATGAAACTCCTTTTAATTCCTGGAATTGTGAAGCAAACTCCTTCCTTTCCTGGAATACCTGTAGTGGTAGGCTTATCCAATAACTTTAAATAAACATCTTCATTTGGGTTGCTAGGCAACTTACTCCTCAACAACAGGGCAAACCCCATCCCTTCTCCAGTGTTTTTTCTTATATAAGTATATGGGTTATCTTGTCATAACTTGTTGATTATCATGTCTAGCCACAATGAGAGCAAAACTGCCTATCTCATTTTTGGGGTATAATAATTAAAGCCAGGCTTTTGACCAGTGTCTTAGACAGAATGAGGATTTAATGGTCTCTGCAGGCCAAGGACAGGAGGGTACAGAGAACAGGCAATGAGAGGAGAACTGCTGCCTCTTTGGTAGGGACCTGAACCCCTCCTGCAGGTAAAACTATCTGAAACTGCACCGGTAAACATAGCTACATTAAACACAAAAATTTAAGTTAAAATAATGTGGAGATTTCTACAATCCAGAACAGATTTTATTCTTAATGTGTAATCTATTTGTGTGGCTATAAGCTTTCTAAAGCATTTAAAGATACTTGTTCTGCACATCTTACTTTCTGCTCATTTGCCTCTTTGCCTAAATCACACACCTACAGTGCCCTAGCCCACATTTCTACTTTACCCCTCACAGGGTTATTTTTAAGCCAATGCCCTGCCTTGGCCCCATTTCCACACCAGGCAGCGGCTGTTTCCTCCTGTGTTGTAATCAAGGCCCTTATTATGCTGTGACAAGTTGGTCTCAAACCCTGAACCAGGCTTCCTGGATTTCTTTTGGTCTGGCAGAAGCAAAATTCTGCAAAAGAATTTCTGTAAGCTTGAGATGAAACAAAAGAATAAAATAATTTACAACTTCTACTAGCGATTTTGATACAAAATTCAGTGACTTATTCTACCTGTTCTCTTCCGGTTTCCCAGAAAGCTGAACAGGTTTGTAGTACTGGCATCTGGGTGTGTAGTAGGAGGTCTGGGTGGTTGAGCAGGGACTGTTGGGGCACACATGATGCAGTGAAGCCCAGGGCTTGTGTCACAAGCATGTTGGTTGGGTAATCCTGGTATTATGACTGGCCTCAGAATCATTAATGGTGGGTGCATAGTACTGCTGGGAGATGCCATGTATGAACACTTGGACTGGTATGATGTGGAGATCACTCAACGTCTAATGAGGAAAAAAAACCCCTGAAGTATGCACTAGACTGTTTGCAAATGACGTATTTTAGCTTCTGTGTTTTTCCTCAAGCTTATAAGTCTGTGTTATACAGTGTAGACACTAACAATACCATAGTCCAACAGCAGAAGCACATTTTGTTATAAAGAGTTGTTTACTAATTATCAAATATTTCCACCCCCTGCACCCCACTTTGCTGCTCATTTTCTCACCCAGCCTGGCTTGCATCTTGTAAAGGGCATCTCACTTGGTGGACCACCTGCTCAGAGTGAATCCAGACATGTTTACCCAGTCATACAGATGCTAGATTTTATATGAGCATCTATAGTGATGCAATAATATAATAATTCAATATACTAACAAATACTAGCCCAAATCAAAACTCCCTTGATGTGAGGAGAGCCTAACAGAACTTGCTGGTGCCAACAGTCTGCATGAGACGATGTGTAATTAGAGAGGATGCTGGTAGCAGCTGTGGAGGTGACAAGACTGAAGTAGTTCAGGCTGTAAGAGTTTTCTTTCCAGAAACCTAGAAATAAGACTTTGGAGAAACTCAAGTTTTAGAGCACCCTTCATTAACTACCAAATAATGTCACCCATGTCTTCCCTCTTACAGATTAGTGTTGCACACAGGTTGTAACAGCGTATGTGTGGGCTTTGGGGGACCCAAGTGTGTCATCTGGCATACTGCTAGTGTTGGCTATAGAGTGATGAAAGAACTGAAGATTGGACCCCAGCCTGGAGTGCAGCTGAAAACAGCACCAGTTGCATTGCTGTGCAATTTTACAGACCATAGATGCTGTTTTGTTGCAGGCATTGACTTCAGTAAAATATGCACAAATTGTATGTTATGAATATTGTTGGATTTAAAAGTTTCCTTTAGAAGCAACACAAGTTTGCAACTCTGGAGAGAATATTGTTGGGACTTGTTGAAGTGCTTAACATGGACTGTAACATGCAAGCCATTAAAACTAAGATATCTGGCATTCATAGGCACACATATGGGCCTTTTAAAATTATTCTTCTGGTTTGGCAGCTCCTATGGTTCTTGAGTGATGCACAATCTCCTTTTATATGTTCCTGTAAGATGATTCTGCAAACTCGGCATTTTTAAAAAAACTTGTGGAGAAGAAATCTGATGAAGAAACACAGATCTGGTCTAAGGGAAACTTTGGAAACCTGCTTCATTTGCATGATTACATTTGCAAATCCTAGCTGATATCTGCGCTTTGTGTTCAGTTTTTTGTTTGGCTGCTTCTAGATGCACGAATCTGGAAACACACTTTTCAAAGCAGCCCTGAGCCACCTTTGCAAATGAAATGTCAGTGCTGTCCGAGGCTTGGGACACTTTCTGTGCTGATAAGCAACTACTCTGAGTGGCCAAACTGATCCATCTCCCGCTCTGACAGTGCCATTGTCTAACCTGACTGTTGAGTGAGGCTTTAAGGCTAAGAAGAGGATAAAACCCTACAATCGACCATGTCCAATGACTGCCTCCATCATGTGACATTTCCTCCACATACATAAAGGCATAATTGACACTTTGGACCTTGCAGATGTTTTGCAATTCATTTGGTTCCCACAAAGATACTAGAAAGTGAGTCTTGTGAACTGGCAATACCGTGTTTTCCTCTGAACATATTCTTATCCCTAAAACATATTTAGATGCAAATTGCATCATGTTTCATGGTCCCATTGGTTTTGTTTTGCTTTTTCCTCTTAACAGATTGTGCCATTTTTTTTCAAGTATGAAAATATTCAGATGTTCCTTAAAAAAATGAGTATATTTAACTTCTTAGCAAGTGATCTGCTTCACATGTGAATGGGAGTATATTCTACCCTCTGCTCATGGCACTCTGCTTTAGTCGTCTTAATTCAATCTGCCTTTCTGTCTCTTCAGTGAGCCTTTCCAAAGAGAAATCTATTTGCTGAGGAGCCATTTGCTGTGCTGTGAACAGAAGCAGATGTTATGAACAAATGGTTAGTTTTGCCGGGGTCTTGGAGGTCTGCACGAAAGCATAGCAGTGTGGTCAAGTGTGGCCCCCATATAGCAGAGAGATGTCTTAGTGCATACCTCTCAAAACTATCTCCTCTTCATGTAATTAAGCAAAGCTTTATCCTCTGTGGCTTGTCCTCTCTACAAAATGGAAAAGATGGTAATTTCCTCCTGATTTGGTTAAAAAATTCCCTATAAGCAGCCTTTGTGTTCACTCTTCGTGCTTAGCCTTATGATCACAACTCTCTTTCCTCTATTTGCACCTAAGTATCTGCTCTGACATGACAGGGCAGTAAAGGCAGGAATGTTGCTAGATGCAGCATCTGCCTGGTTTACCTTCCTCACTCTGAGTTATCAGAGGCAAGAAAGTATCTTTTTTTTTTTTCCGAAAGAGAAATAAAAATAGCTCCTTTGGACAAACTGTTCTAGGCTGAGTTTGCAGGCAGTAATTTCTTCCAGAAACAAAATGAGTTCTGTGATGTCTTTCCATACTGCATGTGCCTCTGCCTTCGCGACTTCACATTCCTCTAAATAATGATCAACAATAACATATATATAATCTTTTCTTTTCTGGTAATGGATACTTCATACGCACATGTACATGCACATACACACACTCTCCTCACTTTCTCAAATGACAGAGCTGATGTCAGTCTGACTGATACTTGTAAAAACAGCTCGTATCAGCACAAGACAGGGAACTCCCCAAAATGCTCTACAGGAAAGAAAGCAGGGCCAATCTTGCCCATTAAGCAGCACTGTGGTCTGGCCAGTGGAAATAAAGGAAAACACAGATCTCATTTTATTTTAGTTTAAAAAAGATGTAGGAGATCACTCAGGAGTCTAACTCTGTGTCTTGTTGTCCTGCATATTTTGTCTTCCTAAGTATTTAAAAAGTAATCCCAAATACACCATGTTGTTGTAGGAATGGACCGACAGCTATGGTAAATGAAGTCCTCTTGTCACTGTCTGTCAATAACCTAGGTAGCTGGCATGTCTAGAGATATTGCAGTATTTCCTTTCCCACCTGCTCCTTTGTTTCTTCTGCCCCTACAATGCACATGAAGAATATTTAAGGAATATTTAAGCCTTACCACTAAATTATGCAAAAGCCCACAGTCACCAAGGCAAACCTGGGTTACTTTGCTCCAACAAGGCACTGAGGAAGTTCTGTTGCTTTCAAACAAGCTTCTAAAATTCCAAGGTACAAGATCACAAGGATGACTAAACATAGAAGGTACAACATAGAAGAAATGGCTACAAACCTCAATTTTTTCTGGGTCAGACAGTGTATTTGCCCTAGTCTTTGCTCACAGATTGGGCTTATTGTAATATTTAATAAGGTAACTATAATTTCCTATACTAGAAGGTTTTTTATTTGTATATGGAAAGCCTGATGAGAATCAAAGATACTGGTGAACAAATTCAGACCAAAACAAGAAAAAAAATCTATTTTAATAGTAGGCAAATTCAGGCTGTGACAAAACTCAGGGAAAGGTGAGGATCTTGGTATCTTCATGTCAGAGCTGAATGACACAAAACAAGGTAACACTTAAGGCAGACAAACTGCTGGGCTCAGCAAAGAGTAACTGGGTGAGATCTATGATCTTTGTCATACAGAAGTTCAGATCAGATGCTCTAATGGGCTCTTCTGCCTTTAAAAGCTATGAGCAACAGGGATGTCCTGAGTCATATGGACCGGTTCCCTGCCTTTAAAGGCAATCATATAATCTCGTTCACAAATTAATCAATTGACAACCTCAAGCTGGGAGTGCTGTTGCTCCTTCCCTGATGATCAGAAACCTTCAAGAATGTACTCATAGACAATTTACATATTTACTCTTGAGCTAACATTGTCCTTTGGGTTAAACCGTATTTCTCCTTCATGTGTATATTTATAGAAAGCAACCTTAGCCTTTTGGTTTGTTAGGTTAGGCAGAGAAACTCCTAATATGGATATCCAATGCCTCTGAATGCACTTGTTACCTTGCTTCTGCTCCACGCCACTTGCAGGAAGGACTCATCCAGCTCAGGTAACCAGACACAGGTAACACAGCACACAGCTGAAGGTGTACAATTTTCACAGTTTCTGAAGAAATATCTCACCTGATACTATTCTCAGACTAAAAGTGCCTTTTACAGGAGGGGACTGCCTGCTCTAGTTCTCATGCTCTGAAGTCGGAGAGATGCTGAGGGACCTCAGTGCTGCAGCTCCCCATCTCTGAAATTGTAACAGGAGAGGTGGGGAGGGCTGCAAGTAGGGGAGAAGGGTTGCATGATTGAGACCCAGTTCCAAACCTATGCAGTATCAGTGTATGGACCTTTGTTGTGCACTCACTAGCACTGCAGGTCCAGGTGCTTTGCCTGTACCTTCCCAGTTGGCCTCAACAGAGGGCTTTGCACCTACAAAGATAACACAGATTCTGGTGGAGCAAATTGTTGATAACTTTCAATGGTTAGATACAAAACCAGGAACTCTGTCCAAATCTATAACAAAGCAAGGATATTTCCAACCCCTCCTCCTCACTATTGAAAGCTGACAAGCAAAACACAGCTAAGCAAGCCTTGCCCACAATCAGCTCTATCTCCTCTCACACACGCACTCCAACGTGGTCTCTACTTTTACGATCATATGGCACCTCAAACATGTGATGAAGTAAATGTTCCTACTGTGATGGCACACATAATGACCAGGCCAGGGCAAAACATGCTGCAAATCAAACCTGAATTTCACAAGAATATTTAAAGCCAGTCTTCTGACCTGGGGTTACCTCTCACAATCATTTTCTGCCACCAGCTCTGAGGTCTATAAAACAAACACTATTCCATGCTGGGAAATCTCTAACTGTTTTTCCTCTTTCCTCAGTACGTCTGAAATAATTTAGGCAAATATATTTAAAAATTGCCTTTACATTGTGTGTGTGTGTGTGTGTGTGTGTGTGTGTGTATTACACAAGTGTTACTTTGAAAGTAAAATCTTCAGAAAGTTACAAATGAGTGAAAAATAATGAATTTGACTTAAAATTATAATGGACTACCAACATATATCTTAGTATTATTTGATATATAGATACAAAACTTCTCTTAACTGTAATTGCTGATTTTCTAATACTTGACCTTAACCTTAGAAATGATGTAATATTTTAAAGCTACTCATACCTTGACCAATGAAAGTACTTAGGCCTGCAGTTCAGTGTATTTGTGCTTAAACATCACTGGTATTTCCTTAATTGTGTGCTTTCAGTATTTATTTAAACCTCATGCTTGATATTTTAGTTCTTTAATTGAACAAAGCTGAAAATACTTGTTTAACAGTCCACTCCATGCAGATTTAAAATGAATTCTGGGGTATTTTGGATAGCTGTGACAATTACAGATACCAAGGAAAGTAACGCTGCTAATATAATTATTGTTCTGCAACAGAGTGAAGGGTTTGGTGGGACATATGTGTTTTATTGGTGGAGAAAATGTCTATCTACTGCTTCTGTTTGCTGATTAAAATATCTGACTTACGTTATTAAAACTGAATTTCAGAATACTATGCACAGTCTTTGTGCTTGATCGTGGTTATAGTCCAGATCTTGGCTCTTCAACTAAGTGGAGAATATCAGCACTTAAAAAACAAAGCTATTTCAGAAGAAACCCCCCAGAAATCCAAAAGCAAAGTAAAAGTTGTTTGCTTTTTTTTTTTTCAAGTAGTTCCCAGTAAGGAAAAATCCAGAGACCTCCAGTCATTGAGCAGACCTACCTCACGAACATACTTACCTATGGAGATTCTAAGCTTTTTGGGAGGTCTGGATTAAAAGATGCAAACACTTAGAAAACCCGAAGCAAATAAATAAATAAAGTCACCTCAACACTTCATGGATACCCTGTTTTTTGCAAAGGCTTGTCCAACCACAACCTAAATAATTCAAACCATCGTTGTCAGGCAGCAGCGTCATCCTCCTCAATAGGCACTTGCCTTATCACTCTACAGCAGATGCTTCAGCCAACCATTGGATGTTGAAAACATAAATAATGAAACAAAATTTGGAGACAATGGTTTCTGTGCTGGGGACAAAATACTGATGGATATTGTCAGTCTCGGAGTAACCAAGCAGCAAAAGCTCAAGTGACAACAATAGGGAGGAAAAGAATAGGGACAAGTGAGGAGCCGTGAATCTCAATAAAGCCTAAAGCTGCACATGCTGCTGTTACCTTAGAAACTAACCTCTCCCCTGAAGAGGTTTGCTGGGGCATTGTCCGGGGGACACAAGATGTGTCATACACCAGATGGTCGTGTGCTGTATAACTCAGTTATCTGAGCGGCGGAGTGGAGGAATGCAGGCCGCAGAGTGCTCCGAAGGGCCGCCCAGGGCACCATCTGTTCTTTCAGACCCAAGGCACTGCTTTGGCTTTTTTTTTTTTTTTCCTCCTCCTTCCAAGAAAGGAGGGGAAAACAAAATTAAAATGATTTGCCATTCAGCAGAGGGGAGAGGGTGGGTTGTGGGGGGGAAGCTTAATACAGTTGCCATATCTAGCTTTCATTTAGCTAATTTTATCCATGGGGTTTTTGTCAGGTGAATTGCTTTTTATGCCTGGGAGAGCAGCAATTATTTCTCTCTCAGTAGTCTATCATTTATAAATAAAACCCCTTTGAGACCTCATTGGTCATTTACCATTTGAAAACCCCCAAATGCTTTTAGCCATATGTTCTCCAAAGTCTCCTCTCTCTTCTCCTTGTGAAGGTTTCAACAACACAGGGGAAAGAGCATTTTTTCTTTTCCAGGAATTGTTCTCCTCTTCAGGCGGGAAGGGGGGAGGAGGAAGACAAGAAGTCAGAGTTGAAGCAGTGGGCTAAAAGACTGGCGTAGGAAGGAAATGTTAATCACAGGCTGTGCAATGCCAAGGAGCAGTGACTAACATGTCTGCGAGGTGCAGGCACAAGGAAACATCCCAGGGGCCTGTCCCAAGAGCCACTGGAGCCAGCCAAAAGCCTTAGTGCTGGCTTTGGATTGAGCCCTGAATCAACTCCTAGGAGAGCCAGATGGAAATTAAGGTTCAGGATGCTTCAGTGCTCGGGTTGCAAGAAACAGGGACTGAAGCGTGTGTGCCTGGGGCAGTACTTTTTGCTTAATGACAGGACTTGTCTTATGGTGCGTCTTTCCACTCTCTTGCTTCTAGATTCTGTCCTGTGGTTGCTGAGGATTTCCCCACCTCACAGCCCAGGACAGAAAATAAATGGAAAACAAAATACTTGCTTGATTGCCAACTGAAATAACAGAGAAACATTAGCAACATTTTAAGAAAACACATTATTTAAAATCCACCCTGTAACGGCTGCAAGTGAGCACATGTCACAGTGGCTGTGAGTCCTACAGCACGGGTAGAGAAGGATTTCAGTGGGATAAGAACATCTTCTGTCATAAAGACTTTAAAAGTTGACCTATGAATAAAAAAGATGTTTCAGTTTGCAGAAAACTCCCTCATGCAGTTGCAGTCAGTCTTCATATTGGTAACTCTTAACTGGTGATTCCCAAAATTGATCTGAACAGTACATATCCCTCAGCCCATAAAACCCATATCCAGTGTTTCAATTAACACTTAGAAAGAAATCCCTAGGGAAATCCAGGAAAAGGGAGAGAACCAGACCAGAAGATTCACATATAGAGTAAGGGCCAAGGATGCAAAAGGAATAAAATCTAAATCACATTTACATTTAGGCTCCACTTGTAGACCACTCAGTTAATAACCGCACTAGGCAATCATTAGGACTAACAAATTATTAGGCAATGCTTAAACAACAGTTCCAGATGATAGGATCTCACAAGCTGCTTGTAATCCTAATGCCTCGTGTGCTTATCATTCCCACACCACTGGTAGTGCTTGTATCAACTCTTATCTAAGATAATGATCTTTACAAATGAATGATCAATATACCCCAAAGGATATAACACAAAGCAGAACTGAAAACAGAATATATTTTCCTTCTTGGCTTCTCATTTTTTATTTCTCTGTAAGATTACAAGCACAGAAAACAGCAGGGATGGATTTCAACACAGCTGGTTTTAAAGGCTGCGTGAAATGCAGAGGCATCAGGGGCTTGGAGCGCAACACTCCCAGACTTGGGAAATCATGGTAAGAAAATCTCTAAAGATATGTCTGCTCACCCCTGCCAGGGATTTGCCCCTCTCTCTGATCCCAGAAAGCTCGCTGAAGGCTGCCTAGCCCACTTTCTGCACCTGGCTGAGTGATTCACCAGCAACGCGACAGGGTCACGGAAGCTTTATTTCCTTTGTTCCACGGGTGTCTGCTATGAAGAGCCAAGCCTGGATTAAATGAGCCTAAATCCCTGGGCAGCTCGCCAGAGCAATGCTAGCTCTGAAGCAAATGCAGCTCCAAGATGGTTTCAAGACTGGTTCTATAGATCAGTTCTTCTCAGGCACAAATCCACGGGTAAGAGAGCATAATGCCTCATGTCAGGCCCCTGGGAAGCCTCTCACCACAGGCAGCAGTTACCAGCTTATGCAGGAGCAATACAAACATGGACAATGCCATTTCTTTTGGGCCAGCCCTTCCCCAGCAGTGCTCCCTCACCAGTGATGTAGATATCTTTTCACTCTCTATTACAACAAAGCACACGGACATGTTTCATAATACGCCTATCTGGCACCTGCATTTTCTTTGTTGTGGCACCACGCATTTTGTTGTATTAACTCTTAGGTCGCTGTCATTGGGAACAATATAAGGAAAACCCTATTTTCCAGCATCTTTCACTAGATGATACAGAGGCAAGGTGCACCAAGCCTTGCAGGAGCCACCAGTTCCCAAGAACAAATATTCTGTAAGTCTCCTCCTACTCCCAGGAGTTAGAGGTTTTCTTCTGCTCCAGAGTGAGGGGTGGGGGGGTTATATCTCTTCCAGACCTCTGGGTTTGGGGTGTGGAGAGAGGACTTCTAGCCTAGTTCCTGTGGTAACAAAGTGAATACACTTCCAATATGTTTGTTTTGCCTCTTCCTAACAACTTTTGAACCAGTTTGTTTTCTTCAACTCAATATGACAGAAGGGTAGAGGTCTACAAAAGAATCAAGTTCTTAAAAGTTTTGTGAAAACAAGCACTGAGGTAAAGGAGAAAGGAGCTCAGTATCAATGTCCTTGTTGTGGAAAGGCTGAGTGTGAATGCACAGCTCATTGGGCAGCAAGTGAATGACACAGAAACCAAACCTGCTCTCCATCACAACCACAAAGAAAAGCCTCAGCTGAAATCTGCACTTCTTAGACATCAAAGTCAGCCCATGGACAAGAGAGAGAAAAAGAACAGTGTTCATAGAACTATTTGCTATTTCCCATTTCAACAACTTCTTGTTGTTGCATGGGAATGAATCTTTCTCCAGACATAGCTGTCACCTCTACATCGCACTGGTCTAAAAACTTATTGCCTTTCACATGCACCTTCATCACAGCTGCTGCTGATCAGGGAACCCAGGGTGAAAACATTACACAGCTATTTTAAATGAAATTGGAAAGCATTTAAAAAGCCTTTGCTCTGTGTGCAGAAACTGCATTATGGGTGTGAGAGAGAAGGAAATTCATACCGCTGGAGAGAAACATCTTTAGTTATTGTGGCTTGAAAATGTGAGTGATGTGTAAGTATATTATAGACCAATGATTTGAAAACAGAAATCATAAACAGAAAGCTGTGAATTCACATGGCTCTGTGACCATAAGGAAAACAATGCAGCATACACAACTGAGCCTAACTTCCATTGAAAGACCATGGAAATGAATCATTACTATACCTTTTGAACTCTGAAATGCTTACATTGAATCACATGGACTGAGTAGACCCATGGCAGGCAATAGCCCAACTCCTGTGTATAAATGAAGCACATCATAGATACATTTTGACAGGGGTAGGACAATAACAGGAGTTGCATCAGGCCTCTAATATTTTTCCTTTTCTTCTTAATACACCTCCTCTTCCAAAACCACCATCCTTATCTGTAAAATGAGAACACTAATACCTATCTCAGCAGGGTACATGAAGATTATCCTAGAATTGTTTTTACATTTTCTCCTGTAAACTCCCAGAAAAGAAAATCTCCCTGTATTTTACTTTTTTTTTTTTTTTTACATTTCAAGAAGCTATTTGGTTCTTGTCCNCCCTCCTCTCTACAACCTCCCTTCAGGTATTTGTAGAGAGCAATGAGGTCTCCCCTCAGCCTCCTCTTCTCCAGGCTAAACAACCCCAGCTCTCTCAGCCGCTCCTCATAATATTTCCACCTTTCTAAGAAATGATAGTGATAAATTAGTCTAATGGTGTCTGCTAACAACAACCCTTAAATTAATATGGCTATTTAATTCACTGACATTCAAAGATTTCTACCTCAGCTAGTATTTGAGAATAGTGCTGGCTCATTGCATTATTTTTGAAATGAATCTGCTTTAAAACACAAGAGTAAAAATGAGTTATGGCTGGACTTCATCTCTTATTTTGTGTCAAAGAAGATCTAAAACTCAATATCATCTAATCAGTTTGGCAGCAGATGCTTACAACTCTGAAACTCCAGGGGTTCAGAAAAATAAAGACTTTGTTTATAGCAGGGCTCCAGGGTGGCTTTTACCTCCTAAGTAATTACTTATATGTGAGTGGTACCTTAAGATCCCAGAGTGCAGGTCCTTTTGTGTTAGGCACTGAGCAAACATCTAGAAGAGGACCATCCCTGCCCTGAGGAAGATGTGACCTAAATAGGCAAGTGGGATGAGCTGAGGAGAGGGGGAACAGATGTGCCAAACAGGTGAAATGACTCACCCTGAGGTCATACTGTAGATTAATGCTGATGCCAGGCACAGTGCATCTGTCTCTTGAATGCTAACACAGCCCTCTAACCAGGAGGGTTATTTTGCTCATCTCCTAAAACACCTCTCTTGCATTTTACCCTCTCTACTCCCAGATCTTTCTTTGGCAAACTTGCACTTACTCTGCCTCTGCTATGGACTGAGACAGGCTGAGCTTTCACCACCACCTTCAGCTGGGCAGCCCCATGTTTCATAAATCATAGAAAAACCAGGTCAGAAGAGACCCACTGGATCATCAAGTCCAACCATTCCTATCAAACACTAAAGCATGCCCCTCAGTGCCCACCCATGCCTTAAACACCTCCAGGGAAGGTGACTGAACCATCTCCCTGGGCAGCATGCTCCAGTGCCCAATGACCCTTTCTGGGAATTTTTTTTCCTGATGTTTAGCCTGAACCTCCCCTGGCAGAGCTTGAGGCCATTTCCTCTTGTCCTGTCCCCTGTCACTTGGGAGAAGATGCCAGCACTCTCCTCTCTACAACCTCCTTTCAGGTAGTTGTAGAGACCAATGGGTTTCTCCTCCTCTCCTCTGGACTGGCTTCCTACCTTCCATATCTGGCACAGCACCCAGACCCTGGTAGGCTGGGGAAGCTGAGCCAGCTCATTTTTTTTTTAGGTTACTTCTTTTGAGGTGATTTTTATTGTTTTAAGCATGTATGGGGGTCCAGGCTTAGCTTACATCAGTTTTGAAATGCAAACTGCTGTTGAGCAATTCAAGAATGAGACTCCTTTCTGCAGCCTCAGATGCCATTATTTTAACAGTTTACAAAAACAGGATAGAAAATCATAAAGTCAAGACTTTGCTTACCTTACAGTTTCCTGTGCTCCCCTTCAGGCTACATGCAAATATTTCCTACCCACTTGAATAAAACATGCTCTGGACAGTTTGGATGAACAGCAGACATCAGGAGGTAATTTTCTGGCAGAAACACATAGTCACTGTATGCTGGTTACTTCAGGCTGGTCCAGCATTCAAGTGTTCATCTCATCTTTCTGCTGCTGCTGTTCCGCAATGGTCTGTAAAAGAAAGAAACTGAAGTACCTACTTCAAGGAGATGACACTAAGGTATGAAGCCCCAGCAGGCAGATAAATGCCAATGGCATCCTGGCTTGTATCAGAAACGGCGTGGCGAGCAGGTCCAGGGAGATTATTCTCCCTCTGTACTCGGCACTGGTGAGACCGCTCCTTGAATACTGTGTTCAGTTCTAGGCCTCTCAGCATCCTTCTTGTGGTGAGGGGCCTAGAACTGAACACAGTATTCAAGGAGCGGTCTCACCAGTGCCGAGTACAGAGGGAGAATAATCTCCCTGGACCTGCTCGCCACGTCGTTTCTGATACATGAAGGAATGCAACAAAGCTGGTGAAGGGGCTGGAGAATGGGTCTTATGAGGAATGACTGAGAGAGCTGGGGTTGTTCAGCCTGGAGAAGAGGAAGCTGAGAGGAGACCTCATTGCTCTCTACAACTACCTGAAAGGAGGGTCTGGAGAGGAGGGAGGTGACCTCTTCTCCCAAGTGACAGGGTACAGGACAAGAGGGAATGGCCTCAAGCTCTGCCAGGGGAGATTTAGGCTGAACATTAGGAAAAAAAATTTCACTGGAACAAGGTCCCAGGGAGGTGGTTGAGTCACCTTCCCTGGAGGTGTTTAAGGCACAGGTGGATGAGGTGCTGAGGGGCATGTTTTTGTGTGTGATAGGAATGGTTGGACTCGATGATCCGGTAGGTCTCTTCCAATCTGGTTATTCTATGATTCTAAATGCAGTTTGGTCCTTTGAGCAGAGAGGTCAGGCCTGTCTCTGGTTAGCACTTGGGATGGCTAGTTCCAGGTGGCTCCATGGCAAATTTGGAGGGCCCATTTTATGAAATACCTCTTCAGCCAGCAAAATGGATTATCTTTTTTTGAAGGATGAGGTGGATTATTAGGCTTGAAGTAGCCAGTTGCAGAGATGGTGCTTTTTCTGAAAGGATCAGCTTGACTGAGGTAAGCAACCACCAACCTCACAATGACTCGTTATCAGCCCTGAGAATATGTATAACCTGGTTATTCCAAGGATCTTGTAACTGATTTTCAGATGGGTATAGACCAACTGTCACATCAAGAAAGGGAAATTATCTTTGACATGAAATGTTTGCTATGCCAAACTGTTATCATTGAGATTAGCTGCCAAACAGAAAACACAGGCATGGTCTTGGGAACAAACAGGCAGGAATGAATGCTTTTTCTGGGTAAGACCGTACCCCTAGAAATGAAATGCATAGACCTGGTCGCTTTCAGCAAGGGCTAAAAGACATAGCTTTCTCATCAAGACCACCCCAGCTGATTAAGTCCTGATTTCTTGTATTTTTCTAGTAAAGAATCAGCAGGTTCCCAGTCCTGCAGTGCAAATAAGACATGTGACACTGTAGAGTATAGAGTGGGCTAAGAGAAAAAAGAAAAGCAAAGTCAACAGCTTTCTGATGTGTATGAAGTGTCTGGATTTTAGAAGAACTGAAAGACATGACACTCTTGTCCCATACTTTATTAGGAAATTAACAGGCTGATTGAGAACCAGAAATTACATATTGAATCTAATTTTAAAAAATGTTCAAAATCATGACAATAATTTTGATTTCTATAAAACATAATGCCCAATACAATTCCTGCTTATGCCTGTAAATTTCTACACCCTTAACATTTATTTACTGTACAGCAGTGAGTCTGGATAAATGTAACATAATCTGTAAAGTTAAATACAGTATCCTTTTCTCTGCAGTCCAAATGAAAGAGATGAAATGTTGAAAAGAAAGTCCAGTATATGAGCAGTTCTACAAGAAGTTTCCCTGCAATCTCAGTTCATTACATATTACAGTATTCCAGACTGCTCAAAGATATAAAAGACCAATGATGTTAATTGCTATGCAAAGCTAAGATGCTTTAGGGCGATGGCTTTCTGGGAGACGGAGAGAGACCCATGGGGCACAAGCTCTGCAGTGAGGGGAATGGGGTGAACTGTTTGTGCATGATGCTCAAAGTGCAAGAGCTGATAAATTCGTTTACATCTCTCTCTTTTGCCAGCAGTATTGTCTATAACCACCATCCTGGACTAAATAGCTTTTCATGACACTGTCAGCTTTAAAGATGTTCCATGTTCAAAGGAGGGCTGTTAAGGTACAGGTGCTGACTATCTGCAAGGGTTGTATTTCAAATTTAGCAGTCAAAGCCCAGATTGTGCTCATGTTGTATATGTGAAAGATCGCACTGAGCCAAATACCCCTGGCTTTATTGCTATCATGTTGGGTAATGTGGTCAGCTCTGTGGGTTGTAGCTGAGACTCTCAGTGGTCTAAATTAGAGCTGGCACTTTTCAATACCAAATGCTCTTGCAGGGAGTTGAATTTCTCAAGACATTATTCAGGAAACTATTCAAATTGTCACATATGCTGCCTGGATGAGAGACGCTTTCCTGAACTGGGGCCTCAATTCCTGTGAGGATTATGGATACTCAGTAAGCGGCCAGCTCAAGCACTTGACCAGCAAGTCCAGTTACTTCAGCTTGTACTGTGCTTGGCAACTCTAGCTAAAACCCAGTAGATTTAAGAAGTGGTGGACCTTCTTTTTAAAAAGGTATTTCCGGACAAGTACATTCAGACCACTGTGTTTTCTATTTACATATAAATTCTTTGGCAACAATTTTCTAGAAAGCAGAATAATTTTTTTCTATGTAGTAGTTTATTGCCTCCCCATGAAAAACTGATATCTTAAAAAATCTATAGCACTTTCCACTATAAATAGTATTGTTCCAGATTAAGGATTTGTTCCTCCCTGAAGAAAAACAGATTTTAAAAACCCAGTCATTATCTGATACTGTTTATGTAGTAACATTAAAATAAAACAGAGAAAGAAAATCATTCAGTATGTGGTTTGTAATTCTCTAGAATGTTAGTGTGTATTTACACAGTAGAGCCAACATAAGTTATCCTAGTTTGTTTTAAAAATCTTAGTAGGAGAAATATATTGCTATCTGCAGATTCATAAACAGAATGCACTTCTTCCATCCAATTTCAAGTATTAATAGAATATTATTATTACTATTATTATTAAAGGAGCTCTAAATCCTTGCCATTTTGCTTGTCTTTACATTGCTTTGGTCTTTCTGAGAAATAATTAGTTGTGATCATCTGTTTCTGAACAAAATCAATGTGGAGCTTCAGTAAGTTGTGCCTGGTAGAAGACAGCCTGGCAATTCTTCAGCTATTATGAGTGGCTTTAGAAGAGTGTATTTGAGACTAGTGATATAGATACAGTAGTTGTGTGTTTTCTTGGATGGCTGATACACTTAATCTTTTCCAGGTTCTCAACATTCTGTCCTATTTAAAGGTCAATGGTGGGAAGAACCCAACACAGACTTATGCCTCATCAGGATATATCGTCTTCATTTCTTCTCGGTACTGTCAGTTGCTCATAGGTTGGCAAAGTGTTATTAGGGAGGAAAAGATCTGAACTGACATTGTCGCCTTTCTGAGATGATCTATTGTTCCCTTGATCCCCCTGCTGACGGGAAACCAGACGATGCAGCATATCTGTAATGAGGTTCAGTTTCTGGTCCATTTGTGTAACCTGTGAAGGCAAAGGAAAGGTTTGATTAGTAGCGGCACTTGAGAAAACTGCAACAAACCAGGAGACACAAATGCAATGTTAGAAAGATCGTTATCTTGATGAGTATCACGACAACCCCTGTGAAGACACCATGGATTCATAGTCCATCAGAGTACTAGAGATGTAATGCAACAGGTCAGAGCTGGATGAGGACATAACTCCTCTGGTATGTGCTTTGACACTAATTTTATGTTTGGATGAATGCATGACAAATGGGCTTCTAAAGAGATGTGCTGGGATAGAAAACTAAGTCCCAGAACTGAGTTTCTGTGTTTTTTTGTTATTACTATGTCCATTATTTTTTGAAAACACAATAAACTTCTAATATGCTTATTTGCCTTAATAATATCAATATGCATTAGTAAATATGTGCTGTACTTGCAATGATTCAATCAACTCTAAGCTCGGATTGACTGATGCTGTTTGTTACATTTGGGCCCAATTACCAGCTCAGGCCACAGAATGCCCCACAGACATTTTTGCTGATGCAAGCGTATAGCAGGTGGGGTCTGTGGCAAGGGCTGGGAGTGGGGCATGATTCAGTTTTACACTCTCACCCCTGCAATGACACAGCGTTCACTAGTGCTGCTGTTTGAATGACATGATTCACAGCAAGCCAAAAACTTTTCCATGAATGGTGTAAGCTAATTTTTCAACTGAGGGGTTTCAGGGGAAGGTTCAACCTGAACCCATAATGGTTATTTTCTTCTGCCTTTAGACAGAAGCTCCTTAAATTATTTAATTCCTCTTTTTCTGCTCTTTCTTCTAATCTTTAGGAGAAATATAATGAAAACTTGGGCTACTTAGTAGAGACTAGGTTATGGATTTGTCCAAAATTTAGACTCTATTTGGTGTACACTTGTGGAATTCAGAGGAAAATCAAGAACAAAATGTTTCTAGGAGCACGACAGATTAAGTCTCTGGTTTCTCGCATTTTTCCAGTCAAGAAGTAATCTGCACCACTCCTTTTATCTGTCATGGGAAGCCTCGTCTCTGTGCTGCCTCCAATGTACTGAGCCAGATGTCTTGAGGGGAAGATGGGCACTTCCAGCTTCAAAGTCATGCTCACTCTCTGCATCTTGGTATGGCAAGCACTGAAACTGGGCAATAAGAGTCTTATGGCCTCCTACTCCCTTCAACAAGCTTAAGGAGAAAGCCACCATTTTGGCATTGTAGTCTCTGACCCATAAATCCACAGGAATCCTAAAGCACTAGGTAAATTCTAGGCAAAAAGATGTAATAGGTTTTAAAATGGGAAAGAAAGTAAGCAGAAAATGACCATGACAAGAATAAATTGCTGCCTAAAATATCTGCTAGAAAGTAGTGAAAGGCACATAAAACCTCCAGAGAGAGCATGAGTGGGAGCAATTTATATGTGTCTGGCTATCATCCAAGTATCACACAGGATAGTAAAAGACAGTAAGGCTGAGCACAACATCAACAAACCTGGAGGATTTCAGCAGAGAGTAAAATGTTTTTCCACCATAGAGAAAATACTGTTTTTTTTCAAACACTTTGTACAACTGGTAAGGAAGCAGATATAGTGCTTTAAAAATATGAGGTGCCAGAGATTTATACTTTGCAGATGGTTTTGAAAACATTAGGCAAAGCACCCTAGATGGTACATGAAATACTGTATGAAATAGTAAGTCTGGATGGAAATAGCTGTTGAAAGATGAGATTCTTCAAATGAGGAAGCTGAAGAACATATAAGTTAAAGAATTCTAGAAGAAAATATAGATGGAAAATCACGCAGATCATCAGGTTTTCATTTCTTCAGTATTTGTTCACTCCCTTACAAAAAGGCACACTTTGCCCCAGTGGTGCCCATCACAGATGGCAAACTCATAATGCCTTAAGTGTCACAGTACAAATCAGTGCTAGTGAAGCCTGCAAAAATATCTCATTCCTCCATTCTCCCTGCCCAGGTGTCACTAGCTTTGTGAGACAGTTGCTCTGGAAGGACTGCAGTGGAAGACTGCAGACAAACATCTGTCTTCAGAGTCCTAAGGACAATTTTCCCGTAACAAAAAATGTCTTTTTGCTAATTATTCTAAACTAATTAGGGGATTTACACACAGACACACACAGACATACACACATACACACACAAACACATATATATGCACATATGGATACACTTTTATATATATACATGCTTCTTAATTTGTGATTCCAGGCAGGGATTACCAGAGGAAACACAGACTGAAGATATATCCGGAAAATATGCATTTATGAAACTCTTGCAGTGATGAGGTATTGAACATGACAGTACATTGGACTGAGATCTGGATAGTCCTTCAACAGCTGTGCATCTTGGTGATGAAGTACTGGAGAGAAGTGAGATGTGAATATTCTTGCTGGGAAATAAATTCCCAGAGATAATTGTCTATTTTTTTCTAGTGAACGAGGTTTGGCAGCTGCAGCTGTGGAGTGCAGGAGGCCCACAGAAGTAGAAGCAGAAGCTAACTATTGAACTGAGCCATGAGATAAAAAGTAAAGACCTTCATCTTTCACGTTCCTGTGTATTGGGGTAGGACTCTAAAGCCACAGACCATTTGTGAAGGAAGGTCCAGATAGTTGGTTGTGATTAACTGTTGTTTAACTAGTTTTGCTTTCCAATAAAGCAAGCTATTTCCCAGGGAGTTCTGTGCCCATAAAGGGCTCGCTCCAAGACATGCTGAAGTCAGTGGTAGTTTTTGGCAATCACAGACTTCCAGTGACTTCAGCAGGATCTGGATCAATCTTGGACTGAATCATCAAACTCAAATAGTAACATCTTCTTTGGGTATTACAAGAGAAGGAGTAGCTGGTTTTCTGTGCATTGCTCTGCTCGTGCTTCTTGGGGTTGGAACAGAAAAGACGACATTTACAAATGAGACATTTGCCCCCATTCTTGGTTCTGCCAAAGGAGTGTCTGCTTAAAGTATAAGACATTTAAAGGAGAGAATTAAAAGCTACCAGAAGGCAACTTCTACTGTCATCATAGGCTGCTGATGTACATGAATAAAAGGCTTGCTAGTGAATGGCCTAGTTTATTAGCAATCCCAATCTGCTCATCATCATCCAAACACATATCCTGAAATACATTACTCGCTTGCTACAGGGATAATTATAGCCACTGGAAAAATGTCACTGTGTGCAATATCCTTTTTATTAAATAATCTTTATGCACTTCATTTAGAGAGGTGTATCATCTCCCTTGAATCATACTTTCAAACACTTTGACTTGATTAGAAATTAGCTATGATGCCAGAATGAATAAAAGCAAAACAAACAGAAAAACTGCTGATGTTGCTATAATCTTAACTGTTTTGGACAACTCTGATCCCTCTACTTAAAACAGCAAACAGTGTTAATTGCATAGAAAAATAGACTGATCTGTTTCTTTTAGGAAAAACTAAGTAAGCTCTTTCTAGCTGATTTATGTGTCATCAGAAGCATGATGTTTGGATGATCAAATTCTTCATATGCAAATAATTTCCTTTGTATTTTATAGTTGTTGGGGAGAAGAAGCAGTGTTTGAAACTTCAGAAATTACATATCACAGTTATTTCTAAGTATTACTGAAATACTGTATGAAAGCAAGATTTTTCTATCCTTTGAGATAGGCTTTTTTTTTAAAAACAAAAGATCCAAGTATCACAGGTTGAGTACAGGTGGAGAGAAACAAATTTAAACAGCTTTTGAACCAATAAAAAAACCCCCATCCATGCAATGCACTGAGGAAAAAAAAAGCCAAATAGCTCTGAAAAATTACAGCATAAATCTTAAATATTATAGTGACCTTCCAGTACCTGAAAGGGGCCTAAAAGGAAGATGGAGAGGGACTGTTCACAAAGATTTGTAGTGATAGGACAAAGGGGAATGTGTATAGACTGGAGAGGGGCAGATTTAGACTAGACACAGGAGGAATTTCTTCACCATGAGAGTGGTGAGGCACTGGAACAGGTTGCTCATGTTAGTTGTAGATGCCTCATCCCTGAGGTGTTCAAAGCCGGGTTGGATGGGGCCTTCGGCAGCCTGATCTAGTGGGAAGTGTCCCTACCCATGGCAGGGGCATTGGAACTGGATGGTCTTTAAGGTCCCTTCCAACCCAAACTATTCTATGATTCTAAATGGCACATCATGAAGCAATGTAGCTATGTCACAGAATGGATTTTTGCTCTCCTTAAAGAGTTAGAGGCACATGACTACTCAGAAACCACACACAAAAGACCAGTGGCAATGATGTAGCTCCTATGAACCACAAGGTCCTCTTGGGTCATGTTTTCAGGAGAAGCAGTCCTCTACAACTGGATATAAAATGATATACCAATTTTTATAAACATATCAAAGGCATTTCAGGAGGTACTTGTGACAGAGACTGTTCTTGTGATGAGAGAACAAAATAATGTGTAATTTACTAAAATATTGCAGTTTTTCACATTATATTAATTTTAAATGCCCTGTGATTTTAAGCATTCATAACAAATTCATGTTACAATTAAGAGGCTGAAATGTAACAATAAATTTATTTATTTGCTTTTTTTTCCTTAAAAAAATACCCTGCCCAAACAAAGAAGCCTGAGTGGGTCCAGGGAAAGTTGTTCCCTCTGTGTACAAACCCCAGAACTAGAGGAGTAAAATGAGACTCCCATGGTTCAAGAGGAGGTGGTCAGAGCCTTGCTAGACCAACTAGACACCCACAAGTCTATGGGGCTGGTCAGGATTCACCCAAGGATATTGAGGGAGCTGGCGGATGTGCTGGCCAAACCCCTTTCCATCATCTTCCAACAGTCCTGGGAGACTGGGGAAGT
>WAAB01002914.1:238436-256476 GCA_013389865.1 Piaya cayana | reverse complement strand
AACTACCTGAAGGGAGGTTGTGGAGAGGAGGGAGCTCGCCTCTTCTCCCAAGTGACAGGGGACAGGACAAGGGGGAATGGCCTCAAGCTCCGCCAGGGGAGATTTAGGCTAGAGATTAGGAAGAAGTTTTTTACGGAAAGGGTCATTGGGCATTGGAATAGGCTGCCCAGGAAGATGGTTGATTCGCCTTCCCTGGAGGTGTTTAAGGCATGAGTAGATGAGGTCCTGAGGCACATGGTTTAGTGTTTGATAGGAATGGTTGGACTCGATGATCTGATGGGTCTCTTCCAACCTGGTGATTGTATGATTCTATGATTCTAATCTCTGTTTGACATGGTCATGAATCTGTTTTCAAAAGAAAAATCTCAAAAATGATTCTTTCAAGAGAAATTTTCGAAGAACAAACTAAGTATGAATAATTAGATCAGAAATAATTTAATAAATATTATTATGGAGAAGTCACTTATGGGCCATGGCATTTGAAGACTGGAAATCCTGGTGATAAATAAGGTGGCAAGCTTGTACCCATTCTGAACACACAAAACCAGGGCTGTATTCTTGCTCAAGTCTGCTCCTCAGAAAGGAGGAGGCCTCTTGTTTTACCATTGCATTAACCTTTACAAAGACTCAGATGCAAGACAGAAAATTTCAGTGGGAAAGCTTGGTGGAACGAAAGAAAATCACACACAATTCTAGAGACACTTTTCATTCCCAGGCACTGCACAGAGATCAGAGGTGAAATTTATTGGTGATAAAAAGTCTCAGAACACACTCTAGTCCCTTAGCCTTTCCAACTGCCATTCACTTCTGCTGAAATCATATCCTCAGAAATATCTTTTTCAGAAAACTATAAAAATAAAACTGCTTTCATTTTGTAGAAATGTAAGTTCACATCAAAAATCCAGAGAAGATGCAGGTGCTTTGCATCCTCTAGAACCAAGTTGCCTTGGACACCCCAGAACCACATTTCATTTGTTTAGTGACTGCTTCCAAATGTGGAGGCAGATACAATCATAAGGCAGCAAATAACCAATGGGTGAACTAGAACATAATATATTTACCAGTGCAAACTCATGTTTAAAAGGAAAAGAAACTGCTTGTTGGCTGTCATGACATTATTAATAAAGGCAAACTAGTTCATCTTGGGGATACCAAGAGCAAAACTACAACAAAGACAACCTACTGCTAATGAAGAAGGGTTTTCAGTCAAATTTCATGGGTCATACAAAGTCATTACCATGCCTGCAGGAGTTCAACAGCTCTGCCAGTTGAATCTGAGGGAAATGAAGTGATTATTTAGTTATGCTTGTTGCAGTTTTAGACATTTTTCTTTAAATGCCAAGTTCTGAAGACAACCAGATATGTGAGAATAGCAGAGCTAGCTTCTAACCAACATTATTGCAGAGGAAACCTTCCAAATAGGTCTTCCATGTATATCAAGGTCTCAGAAACTAGATTTTAAACACTCTTGATATCTGATTCCTTTTTTTTTGCTTAAATACAATCTTATGGCATTAAGCCAATTTCCTAACACTTTAGGGGCCTGATTAATTTTGAAAACTAAAAGACAGATCACGTGGCTGCTGCCGGTAACAAGTTCTGCATGGGTTAACGTTCTAAACTGCTTCCATTGCAGGTTTCCCTGGTTTTGAGTCAGTTAAAATATCTAGGCTCCTCTTCATAACATTTTAAGCTATAATGATTTCTAAAATAAACAAATATTTCTGATAGAATAATGTGCTTCAAAAATTTAATGGATGAAAAAGATAACAAAAAATTCTTAGTGCTTTTCCTGGTCAATAACATCTTATAGGAATATAGCTATGCTGGGCATTTATTCAGACTAGTAAAGTGTGAATAAAAACGTGGATCTATTGGCAGCTTAAGCAACTGTTCAGAGGTGTAAGCAACTGCTCTGTGGTAGAAGCAAAAGGCTCACAGTCTTTCCTAGCTGATTAATCATCATGAGAAGCTTAATGACTAAGTGACCTGTCCAGCTCCAGATGTTAGATGTCCATCCACCACCTCTCGTTATTCTGGTTCACATGCAGTAGCCTGGATTGTTCATTCCTAAGATAATGATGATCATTACTTTCAAAATAAAAAGGATTTGAACTTTATCCTTCGATACAGCAGAGTTCTACACAAGATAACTCAGTACATATAGTCTAGACACGACGAAATACTGGAAGATCCTTCAGGGAGAGGTGATGACAGTCTTCACATAAAGCTTTGAGATGTTTCCCTTCCCCACTTGCATCTCCTACCACTACTGTTATCAGCTGCACAAAGGCAGAACATGAATATGTTACTGGATCTCTCTCCTCAAGCCCCTGCCATTAAGGGCTGCACTAGCTGCTAAGTCAATAAGAAAATGTAGCTCTCTACAATGGGAGGCAGCATCTGTTTCATGGCATACAGTAACACTCCACAGCATTTACAGATAGGAATAAACAGTAGTGATATGATGAAAGCACAGAACATAATGGTGGCAGAAAGAAGCTATCCAATCCTGTCTAAGACAAAGACTGCTACAGGATCTTCAGTAGTTGCAGGTGATGAGAGATCACTTTTAACTTTAATCTAAAGGATAGTCTCTACAGAGGGACCATGTTTGTCTTGTGCATCAGTTAGGACACACTTCATTGACATTGGCACTCTGGGAAGGGAACACCACAGAATCAGTCCCCTGTTTTCTGCGGTGAGCTTCAGCTTTCTCCTCCTGAAGATTGATCATTTGTGTTCACAGAAGCCAGAAGGTGTTTTACTTGAAAGATCTGAATATCATTGCACTAACTGGTTTAGCTGCAGATATTTATTTTCCCTTTGCGTATTTTCCTTGAAACATTGTTAGAGCTTACAATGGATTTGTTTATTTTCTTTCTTCTGCTAATCTTCATTTGCTAAGTAGTATCTTTCTTCCCATCCAACAGAGAGAGTAATCAGCTACTCAGTGGAGAAATTAATTCAGCCTTAGCATGCAACCTTTGAAAAGAGTTTGTCAGCTAGCACCTACTAAGACTTTACAGATGAAAACGCCACCATCATTCTGAATTAAGATATTTTCATCCATTTTCATAAACTTTATGTGAATTAGTGAACAATTTTAGCTCTGATACATCTGCTTTGAAATGTGACAGGAATTTAATTCAGTCACAAGCATCACAGTTCCTTTCAGGTATAAGTTACTCTTTTTTTACTTTAGTTGCCTGCACCGATGATTCATATATTCAAGCAACAACCATTTCAAATCAAGAAATAATCGTATCAAATTATATCTAAGATAGATGCAGAACAGCTATGGGAATGATATAAATGACAAAAATACCAAGTGCTTCTGTTTTCATTTTTGACCTCCAAGCTTCAAAATGCTTTATGAAACCCAATATTCAGACCTGAGGAAATGGAAGCAACAGAAGGTGAAATGACTCACCTCAAGTCCTGTAGAAAATAATGGCTGAGTCAGTAGCAGCACCCATGCCACCTAAAAAACCCCACAATAACCATACTGATGCAACTTCCTAGATGGGATATGGACTATTGTGAGGGCACAAGTATCTGAGACTGCTTTTTAAGATCTGATTTACAGAGAAGGCAGAGGAGGTCTGGTTGCACTTACTCCACTCTGGCTCAGACAGTGCTTGCAGTGTACGTGTGCAAGTGAATAGACCATGTGTGATTAGCTCTGATATGCATTATTTATATAACAGCTCTACTGAGTGAAAAACTAATAAATCCACAGCCTACAGATAATGTGCAGACATACAGACACATCTTTGCAAATATCACTTTATCTCGATTCTTTGCCTTTTTTTTTACCCTGCTGCTGCACAACAGAGCATCTAGTACAATAACAAATTAAGTCTCTGGCCAAAAAAGCAGCTTGTTTAAATCACAGTGTTTCTCCAAATACAACTGACACATGGGAGTGTCATTTTCCGGGGAAACATTCCTATAAGAAAATTTCTCATAGGTCAGACTTTGTCAAACCCATATGTGATGCAGTGCTGCAAGGTGCTCAATATTTTCCTTTCCCTCTGAGTGCCCTCGACTACCAGTGAACTTTTCAGTGAGAAAGATCCACATATTTGAGACAAAGTATATGTGAAACACACAGTCTATAACTTTCCATAACAGTGACTACACAATACAAGAGGTCAAAATGAGGTTTCTTTCCTTATGTATTGTATGTATGGTCTATTTATAATTCTACAGTTAATTTAGGGCTTGTATATCAGAGATGGACAAAGGAGCTTGCCATGTATAGAAAATGACATGAACTCAATCGTTGCAGACAGTCCCAAAGCCTAAAAATGCTTTTGTTAGTACAGTGAACACCTGTACTAATTACGCACTTCACTCACTCGGGGGTCATTGCTCATGGCAGAGGTTTTAAATCAGCCACCCCAGGAGACAGACATCATTATTTTTCTAGAGGAGCTATTCTTATGCTGCAAAAGTAACCAACCCTGGAAAAATACTTACAATCCAAGGTCTACACTATGAAGTCTCAAAAGGTGAAAGACTGTAATATCCCATTGCTGGGCACAAGAAGACAGTCCAGAACATTTGAATGGATAAAGAATATTAAGAGAGTAATCAGATACTGGTTTTAAAATCTAAAGTTTAGAATTATTCTTAGATTTAAGCACATGTTCTTTTGACTTTTATGTAAAAGACAATTTTTTCCATCTCTCAGAGTATAACAGTACCTGACTTAGCAAAACTTGTATGCATGTGAGAAACATCAAATAATTTCATTTTATTCATTTTGTGGTTCAGAGGTGCTATTTATGTATCTAAATTTATGCTGGAACTCACATGCCAAGGTCAGCATTCATTTTTGTCAGTGATGTAGTTCCCCAGTTACCTGCAGTCCTACCCAGACGGTCCCTGTTCACACTGGTGCTCATCAGTGCTGGTGCTTCCCTTAGCTCAGTATTCAAAACTGGAATAATCAATGGTGTAGAACCTGAATACCAGCATCTAACTGGTCAGAGGGGGCAGAGATACCTGCATTTCAAATTCCTCTTCTCCTAATCTGTCAGACTGTGCACAAAACCCATAAACAGATATTTCACTGGGAAATCACAGAAGTCCCATCCAGCAGGGTAAGTAAAAAGGGACTGGGAGAAGATTTTGTTCAGAAACAGCAAGGAAGAGGAGCATAGGCAGAAGAACAACAGAGCAAGGCCAGAGAAGGGATCTTTGCAGCATTGCACATTTTCACAACTACCTCCTATGTGAATGCTAAAAAGGTCTTCAAGGATGCAAATGACCAAATACACAAATTCTTCATAAAGTGCTTAGGAATTATAACATTAGAGCTAATCACAAAGAATTGATTGATTTTCTATCAAATTATGTCTGAGCATTTTAATCCATACTTCATCTTCTAGTTTACAGGCACACAGTATATATTTGCATCGCCATGTAGGCCCATTTTTTTTCTACCATTTGTGTGACCTTTTCAGTCAGACTCATTAGGCAACAGCAGAATTGGAGTGTGTACTCCATGAACCTTTCTGCCTGCACCGTGACTGAAGAAGAGGACATATTTGGCAGCAATGTCTCCTCACTACTTCTTCACTCCAGAGGAGTGAGCTTCTTGATGTCAATGGATTAAGAGCCTGAAAACATCACTGCTGACACTCAGAAGAGTACACTCCAAAGGCTTGGCGACCTGTACACAGCATATCCTGTATAGTAAGAGTATATAGTAAACAGCACATATCACTGTAAAGAACTCATATGACTACAGAGTGCATTGTTTAAAGCAGATCTTTCTTTACTGCACAGAGACGTTATTTTATGTTTTTTTTAAAAAACGACGTCTCTGTCATGCAAATTCTAACCATGTTATCATTCTTCTGTTATTTAAAGTTCACAACTTCATAGAAAACGTGCTATGAAAAAAAGATAGTAAGCAGAAAACAGCAAACATGGCAGGCTATATTCAGAGACACTATAGTTTTGGAAAAGAAATTGCATGACTTTTAGCAGTAATGATAACCAAAAGGTTATTGGAAGTGTAATTTAAAGAAACATGTTTGCATTGTTTTCAAATAAAACAATCCCAAGGCAATGTGTAAAAGTCCCAAACTGCAGAACAGTAATGAGTTTGTGAATCAGGACTGTAAATTCCCTGTGCTGTGAATGTGGGAGCCATAAGGAGCATACACAATTGAGTCAGCAGTTACCAAGACATATACATACAACCCAGGCCACTCAAGTCTCCAAACTGCCATTTATCATTTCCTGAGAGAACAGTTTCTTGGCAAGCCTCCTTTAAAAACAATTTTTTTTCCACAACATCCAATCATTCCAGCAGGCTATGAATACCACTATAATTCGGTCTATTTTTCATATCAAGTACACTATGGGTTCTGGTTTTCAGCTAGTTAAAGAAACCTTTTCAGATTTCCAGGTGTTGTTTGCAGCAGGGTAGATCCCACAACAGGCCAGCTCTAAAACAGTGCCAGTTGCAGAAAGAACTGTAAGGAGACAGAGGAAAGAAAAACCCATAAATAAACTCACAGTCTGAAGTTGCAAAACCCAGCTTACATGACGCCAAGTTTGGTCACCCTGTCGAACTGTTAACTTTTGTCTCTTGTGAAAATAGCTGTCTTGGGTCTGACTATATTTAATACTCCTGAATGTGTAATGGCTCAGGACTGTCTGTCAGAATTTGAACTCCATATGTTGTTGTTATCATTATTATTACTATTATTATTGTTATTATTACTAATACATGGTAATAGCACTTAAGGGCTTTTCTGAGATCAGAGCCCTGATGGGCTAACAGTTGTCCACACACACAGGGAAACAGTTATTGCCTTGAAAAATGCATGATCTAAATAGATGAGATAAAAAAGGGGTGGGGCAAAGATTGTATTTTCATTCCTGTTTTATACAAGTGGAACGGAGGTATAGAGGGATTAAATGTCTTGCCTGTGCTTACACAAAAATATCTGGGGCAAAAGCTAGGAACAGAACGAAAGTTTTCAAGTTTAAATCAACTTCATCTTCCTTTATTAACCCTACCCTTGCTAACTACAAGACTGTACTCCAATATGCATTATTTATATGCTGAGACATCAGAGCCACATTCAGCCTTTAGACATACAGGGCCTAAAAGCAGGAAGGGAAAAACGTGCTGCTAACCTCTTGCAAGAATATATGTATTTGATAGCAATAGTTACTTGTGGCTTTGCTTCTTGAAGCAGTAGAATAATCAAACATAGAAAATGAAATCCCATCCTTTGATTTCCTATTTGGTGAAAGAAATCTGGATTCTGCTATTTCTCTGCAGAGTCCTCTGTGCAAGCAGCCACAGAAACAACAAACTGTGTCATGCTTCAGGACAAAAGTAAATAATCACTTAATGGGATTCTCTAAACATCTGACCTGTAGTTCACACATTCTTACTAAAAAAAGAAAAGGAAAAAAAGAGTAATCATATGTATTTTAGTAAAGAACTACTATGTTACTTCATCTTCAGAACACTTTTGTCTTCTGAAAAAAACTAATACTTTCTACTTCGGAAGTTTCTCNTTGAACTCTGACAGGCTTGGTGCCCTGTCCACTTCCCTGGGGAGACTTTTTCAGTGACCAATCACCCTCTCAGTGAAGAACCTTTTCCTAATGTCCAGTCTGAACTTTACCTGGCAAAGCTTAATTCTATTTCCTCATGTCACCAGAGAAAGGAGATCAGCATCTCCCCTTCTGCTGTCCCCCTCTACCCAAAGAATGTGTGATTTTTAGAGGCTCTTACTTTGACCAAATAAAAAGTCAAAGTTTTGTTGTTGTTTGATTTACTTGGGTTTTTTTTCTTTTGAAAGAGAAAGAATAAATGCACCTGAAATTAGGACAACATCCAGACAAATGTTGTACTTTATTCCCAAGTATGGATGTAGGAGACACAAGATATAAAAATAATCACAATATTACGGGCAAAATCATGTCTCTTCCTAACTTGATTTTTGGAAAAACTGAAGTTTCTCAGCTGAAACATTCCCACAAATTTTAGTCTAAGGTGCCCAAAATGGAAAACTTCAGTTCAGATGGTTAAAGTTGCACACAACTAAACCGAAGTCTTAAGAGTAGGAAGTGTCAAAGTACTGCTAAGGCTCTGAAGCATTCCCAACACCCAGGAACAAGCAAGTGAGTACACATAATAAATCCCCAAATACATTTACAGGAGAAACAAACAGTGCTTCATTACTTGGCTTCAATACCAGAGTTTTGGTTACTTTTACAGAAAAATGGACTAGCATTACTTGCCTTGGTCACTAAGTAGAGTTTCTGTTGTATATAAAATTGTAGCATATCACCATTTCCCTAGCTTCTCAAAACATTGAGATATTTCAAGAAGTGGAAATTGCAAACTATTTTAATTTGCAAACACCTAAATGGATTTAGCTTCATAATTACTGTTGACAGTAAGGAAAAAATTAATTAAAAAAGTAAAAACCCTGTAACTATCCCAAAGTGCCTAAAAAGAAATAAAAAGAGAAGAAAATAGACAAAGTGAAGTATTTTAATGTCCTCACATTAAAAAGAAAGTCTAAATCAATGATTCCAAGGCTTGACTGAAAATCTTACCTAAGTAGCCTTGTTCACATGTGACCACATAGGACTTCCTAATGGGACTTCTATATTTTTCCAAAAGGCTTATTTTTGCAGCTTTACCTAAAGTAAGGCATTCAGGACTTCTAACATTTTGAATAAACCCTCTTCTCCCTGGCAAAACCCAACTATGTCTCAGTAGTTATTAGTGTTGCTATTAGCTTGCCCTCCTGAGATGTTGACACAAGTGCCTGTTCACTGGGGAAGCACTTTGGAGTGGGACTCTGAAGAAATGCCTGTCATGAGGGCTATCAGTTTTAAAATCATTACAAAACTGAAGAATTTCCTGTTTCTGTAAGTGGCTCTAACTAGCTCTTTTTAGCAGAAATCCCTGGAGATGCAAATAGTTTTTCCCCATACAGGACTGCAACAGCTAATCTTATAAAATAATGGGGCTGCCAATAACCTATGTATGGTCCTTAGACTGTTGAAGTGCACCTTTCCACTTCCAGCTTTGCCCAAGGTAAACAGGCAGCAAGTGCTACCAAGGAGTCCTTCAGAGCAGACTGTGTTTTGGGGTCGTTGTGTGAAAATATGATAGGATGGGTGTCCTCTAAAGATGGTGAGGTCTTAGCTGTTGACTTTAAAAGGAGCAGAAGTACAGTCAAGAATGATTATTTTTTATCAGCAACATATGTACTTTAGGATTAGCCCCAGGAGCATTGAGGTCAGGGCTGGCCCTGAGGCACTTCAACCTGAACAGAAATTTACTGTCAATGCTAGTCTACTTTTTCAAGTTTTGATAAAAATGTCTCTCCAAGACTTTTAGTCATGGAAAAGGATGGAAAATATAAATGCATTCAATTAGTAGAGGTGAAAATTTTCCATTAAACTCTTGTGTTGTTCAGTTCCAGTGATACAAGAAATCACCTTGATCCTATAGCTCCATTTGTTACGCCTGTCTTGTACACATTCATCTGATTACCAGGGAAAATACAGAGGGGAAAGAAAACAGTAAGAGCTGATCATGTGGTTCTATGAAGCAAGGCTCAAAAATCTTAGCCCCTGTTGTCTCTTGAGGACTGTAGCAAACTTGGGTTTACAAGAACATCCCCACTCAAGAAGAAATTTAGCGACATCTGAAAGCTGCGCAGGATAACACTGAACTCCATGACACAATCAGGAACACCAGTGGAAACTCACAATCACATGCAATGAGACTAACATACTACTAGAAACACTATGTAGAGGGAATTTAACATTGAAAAAAGCAAGATGCTGAGTGTCACTGTGCCCACTTGCACAGGGCAATTCTGCAAAACAGAGGGCATTTACCCTTTGAAGAAACCTTGCTTGGGGACTCTAGCATATTCTGCCCGCTTTCCTGGAATGTCTGCACCTTGATTTGTAGTCAAGGAGTTAATAAGGACAACATGTATTTCCTGGAAGTCAAGGTGTGGGTGCTGACTGTCTGAAATGCTTTCTTAATAAAACCTTTAACTCTGCTTCCAATAATATTCTTGTACCAGGCCACCAATTCTGGTGCTGAAGACTATCCTCTGCCATCCATAGGGATCTCCCTTTTTGGCCACAGAGGTTTCTATACAGATTTTAAAATCCTATTTTTTTGACAGGCTCTCTACTCTGTTTAATTGTGATATTGTTTCTGATATGAATGGTTCTCCTTGCCACCAATCTCTCCCTTACCTTTTCCCCAAAATAAAAAATCCTGGTTGAAAACAAAAAAAAAATAATAGATTTTTATCATTTAGAATTTGCTAATAATACTTAGCCTGAAATAGTTCCCAGGCCTTTTTTAATGCTCAAATAAAGGCCCAAACATTTACAGCCAACACTTTAAGCCAACTAATAATTTACTTGAGCCATACTGAAAAAGCTCAAAAGGGATTTTGAATGAAAAATGTAGTGAATAAACTGATAGCCAAATACTGCCTTGGAGTCCTGCCACTGTAATACACAGGATACATGGAAGTCTGTTGGTGACCAAGGCATGCACTGAAAAACTATCAATCAAACCGTAGTTTAGTCTTGTCAATCTAAAGCAGAAAGGATAATGTCTTCAAGTAAATTCTTAAGTCTTAATATTTCCTAACTTCAGTGGCACACAGATGACTGGATGTTAAACTCTTACTGCTTTAATATTTTTATTTTTTTAAAAAGAGGTATTTAATCATTTGACAATAAGATAGCAAAGGCAAAATTCTGCTTTCAGAACTTCATGGGAAACTTGCTACATGGAAAATTCCCAAAGATTTTGCTGTGCTTTACAGAATCCGCATGTACAGACCAGAATCTTGTAGTAGTAGATCAGAAGCGATACATTTTTAAAGACACTTCAGAACTTTTCTTCAATGTAGGCAAAATAAGATGATTTTCAGGTCTTAGGCTCCCATATTGTCAAAAGTAAAATAAAATATACATCAAGAAGCAAAGAATTTTAGGGCATGTAAAGAAACAATCTTCTCAACCTGGTAGTTTAAAGTATCTTTGAATTCACTATTTTGCCTCATCATAAATTTAAGACCATGAAAAAGGTCATTGTGTAACTAAAAGATTTTTCTTCTTCCTTTTGTGTCAGCCTTTTTAGCCTAGCTTAAAGAAAATTAATTCATCCAAGAGTAGCAATATGAAAAAACAGCCTTTACAATTTACTGCATGGTAGTTAGTTTCCAATATTGCAATAGATTGGAGTTCCAAGCACCCTGTGGCTTTTGCTGGACTGAGAGGGCTGGGTTAGCCTTGATTTGAACCTGCTGTTTACAACACACTGTAAGTCCTTCCCATAGGGCAGACTTTTAGTGAGGGCTGTGTGATTAAAACCTCGCTGCTAACCAAAACAAAGAAGTAAAACATTTTGCAGGTGTATGTTTCTTTTTACAATTGCTTTTGAGTACAAAATGAAAAAATTTATATTCTGGGAAAATGTACGTTTAACTCTGACAAAATAATTGTGCTGCTCTTTTACTTGCTTTTTGGCTTACCTGTAACATAAACAAGATGTGAGAAGTTTCAGTTGTAGCCTATGAAGAGACTGGATGTCCAAACTGCTGTGGTCTTTGCAGCTTTACTGAACTAAGCTCCTGGTGTCTTTTAAACATTCTGTCCCATTAACCACTTTGGGGATCTTCTGTGCTTATGTGTATGCACGAGTGTATTTAATTGATTGTTTCACCTTCTGAACTACTTGGAGATCTGGAAATTACTTTCAACAAGCAAACAAATCATCTCTGGAACTTATCTCAAATCTCTGGAGACTCCAACATCGAGCTAAATACTCCAGGAAGCTTGGCTATGTATTTCAGCACTTCTGTTTCTAACTACAACCCAGAATCAGAGATTAAAATTAACAGGAAAAACAACTGATAGCTAGAAACAATTCAAAGATAATTTAACAAGGCTAAATTGTATAGCATTTAATTTAACTGTGCACTGAGAATAATCCTTATGCACTTCAATTGTATTTCTTGTGGTGCAGGGAGGTAAACACAAAAGTGTATGTTTTGGTGATGCCTGAGTTCTAAAGCACACTCCATCTGAGAGCTGCAAAACAACCTCAAGAAGAAAGATGCAGTTGTAATTAAAAGTATACAGTGTGGGCGCATGAGATTTAGGTTAGTAGGATTTGAGTGGATTTTTTTGAGGGAGAGATCTCTTAAGTATGTAAAGAATTTAACTACTAGCCCCATGGTTTCACTTCAATATTTCATATTCAACTGTTCACACTTCTCCCTGTTGCCACAGTTCAACATACTTTGACTCATAATAACTGTTGAGAACATAAATGCATCTTGTCTGTTGAGTGTTCACATTCAGCCAATAGATGCCAACTAGCTATAGAGGTGGGAGGAGAACAGATTTATAGTTGCCTCCCAAACAGAGATGAACTGGAAGCAAACTCCTGAACTTTGGGAAAGTTTAAATATGTCCTTTCTCAACTCACAGCACTCTAACTCAACACTCATCTCAATGGCTCACCGCAGTTTGAGGAGACAGGGAATAATATTTTTATTATTCCCATTCTACAGATGGTCAAACTGAAGCACTGCAAAGTTTATTGACTTACTCAGAGTTGCACAGCACGCTTGAATGGAAGCAGAACCCCAGCTGGCCTGATTCCCATTCCTGGGCTTTTAGTTGCTATACTGTATTTGCTCCTTTAACATTTGATTACTTTACTGCTCTAATCACCTCCCCATTTTATACTTATATTTCTTAAAGTTACATTAAAACTCTTTTTTCATGACATACTGACAAAACGATTTTTTTTTTTTTCCAGCAGTGCATGGGCAGAAATTTAGCTTCTTTTATTTAAATGCAAACATGCATAGGGTCAGTGAAAGGACCCAGCCACACAGAAATTCTCTCCTCATTTTCAAGTTCACAACACAGGTTAAATTAAGAGCAGAAATTAGTTGTTAGTATTTTCCCTGTATTTACTGCAAAACTAATAAAATACCACATTTCAAATGCTTGTTACTGCATACTTTTGTTAGCATATCACCTCTCCCAGTATCAATGACTAAACAACTAACATAGTACAGTAATGTTTTCCCTGTATGACTCTCTTGCTTAAGCAAATATGAAATAGCTGGATCTTGGCTGAGGCTATTGTATAACAGCAGGAACACTGCTGAAGCATCTTCCAAAAGTGAGCTATTTATCTGGCCGGGAAGAGAGCTTCCCCCGCCCCGCCTTTTCTCTTTCTTTCTGTGTGTGCTCATGAACCTGACCCAACTTGTTTCCAGAAGAGACTCTGCAGTTGTTGCCAGACAATGCCTGCAATCATTTTTCTCCAGCCATACATCCAAACTGGAGGGAGGGTGAGGGGGAAGGAAGAGAGAAAAGCTCTTTTGTTTCTAAGTGTGAAGAGCTCTGTTGAAACACATCTCTTCAGGGTAGTCTTAAGCGGCAGAACTGATAAGAAAAAAAAACCCAACATAAATATTTCCTTCTGCTTGCTGTGCCTACCCTCTCAGCACTGTCCTCTGCTCCTGGTGCCCATTAGAAAAGACCCATACCTCAATGGAGATGAATGCTACATACTCTCTTTAGAAATTATCTGCTAATGTTTGACTAAAATTTTGTCCCTGTAATTGTTCCCCACACCACCACCAGGAACTTCCCAAATGGGCTTCTGTCTCCACATTAAATTGATCAAGTGTCCCAATATATCAGACCTCCTCTGCTGACCAGGCTGATGTGTTCAAAACTGGTGGACAGAGGGGCTTCCAGCGGTGAGGGTCAGTGCTTATTTGGAGCCTCTCTTCCATCCAGACCACAAAACTCATAAGAGCAGGAAAACAAGACAAATGGTTCTTTCCTTTCTAATTAATTAAATAAATAATATTCCTGCCAAAAAGCTGCCAGCTACCTTCAAACTGAAGAGTAGCGTGTTCACACTGGATCAGACTAGGAATATAGCAGTTCCTGTCCGTTCCTGTTTACAAATGTATCTTTTTTTTTAATTGAATAGAAAAGCACCTTTGATTTGGAAAGAATTTTCTAGTGTGTGATTACTGTAATACGTAATAAATCAGTCTGCTTAATCTTTTTATGAAAGATGTTCAAGTTTGTTCTAGAAAAGAGCTGGATGTAATCCTTTCATAACAAACCCTGAATCTGTTCATACAATACTTTAACCAGTCTTTAAAGAAAAAAAATTTGTACCTAAATTCCAAGGTACCCATGCAGCGAATCTGGATCCTGCTACGCTAGGCTAATTTGCTAGACCAGGTTTCCTTTCTCTTTAAGAACTTACAGAAGAAACAAATGGCAATGAATAACAAGAGGAAACACTACAATTAGCTCAGGGAAGGAGTATTTTCTAGTTTAAATGGATGTGAAGGCAATAACAAGCATAAGCTGTTTATGCAATGAACATAATTTTACAAGCCTCTGTCAGTTTGTCCTGCCTCACTGTTTAAAATTAAAATTCACTGCATGTGTGTTACTCTGTCTTTCTGGTCCAGATGAATAACATCCTTAAAAAATGCAGGACAGCTTGCTTCCTAATGGCTGTGGAAATCTTTTCATGTTTGGGGTGTTTGAAACCAATGCTAAGCAATAATTTACCCAAGTATTCTTCCCTGACAAGCCTTAACACATTCAGGATTTTGAAGTCTCAGTGAAGTTTTCCCTGGCTCAGGTGTCAGCAGCAAGGGTCTGTGTTCAGCTGAACTTTAGATACGTAGCTCTGGATTGAGGAACTCTGCTAAAACACATGAAAGAGGCTTGACATGACTGGAGTTTATCTCCAGTGCAGTCCAACCTGCCTGTACTAACTTTGAAAAGAAAAGGAAGATCTTTAGACTTTCCCTCCTCTCTACCTCAAGGACACTTTTGACTTTCTACATGGTTAAAACCAGGTATGAGCTAGTCTTCAGCCTTCCTCATGTGGTAGAGAGGAAAATATGCCTAGAGCATACTTCCTCTCACCAATCCTAATCAAATTAATCAGTTACTTCTATGGATTAGTTACTTAAGAAAAACTAGGTAGGCTGAGACAGGGAGTAAGGTAGAGAAAAGTATCTATCACATCATAAAGATACATTCTTCCTTTACAAAGTATGTCTCAAAAGTCTGGGAGCATCTGGAAACACACACACTCCTTTTGAAAATGTTTTACTTTCATTTTCTTCAAAATTACTACTAATGTGCCTTCCCCCCCCCCTTTTAAAACTTGGACACCGTCTCTCAAGACCCAGAATAAAATTCATGGCTTTAAGTAATAGCCACAAACAACTTCAGGGTTTTTTTTGTGTGGTGTTTGTTTTTTTTTTTTTTTGACATGCACACAGACCTTTCTCCACAAACACAAATGGTGACGATAACATTGAACTTTGGCACTGATGGAGCCAAAAGAATGAATAAATTTGTACTGCTGCTGATACCAACTTCCTCTTCACAACTTCGGTTAAGGACATGGGAGAGGAATAATGTCCCCAACCCTTTAGACTGATTGAGTGAGTATGTTAGAGAGTACGCAGCTGACAGACATTTATTGAAGACAGGGATGACTGCATTTACTTCCACATGCAACCTCAGCCCAGGGTCCTGGCTTCAGACCAGACCTACCTCCCGCAACACCTCTTGGGCTAGCAGACTTCTCTCTTACTTAGATGCAATTTGGAGGCCACCAGAACTCAAGTAGAGACCACTACTTTTTTTTTTTTTCAAGTTTTCTGGGGCAAATTGTACAACAGCTTTATATTTTGAGCTCTGCAGATGTGTCAGCACACTGCTGTTTTTACACAACTTGAAATGATAAATCGTTGATCCCAAACTAGCCTCTGTCCTTCACAGAAGTTTCCTGTTCCAAAAGCCCTCCTGTGCCTGATAGGTTCATCGGCTGCTGGAGAGATTGTGAATAAACTGTTACTTATTTATGATGTGCTGTTCACTTCTCTGGATGTATGTTCTGCTTAGTTTTACAGCTGTATAAATCCTTCAGTAAACAGAATCCTATTTAATCACGGCATAGGACAATAGTGTCAGATAAAGCTGTTACTCAGGAGCAGAGAAGCGACAAGATACAGGGGCTGAGTCCTGAGGCTTATATACTGTATACTACCTCAAGCAACACTCATGTATTTCACACCAAAGACCACCTTCAACATACTTGCATGTCATGAACAAGTCACTTTCTAAACCAGTGCTTGAGGAGTGTAAATCTTTGCATTAACTAAATACAACAGCAGGAAATAAAACTGTAAGTTCCCTGCTCACATAGCTAATAGCTAGAGTTTATGAAGGGAGTTATTCAGATAAGTAATAGCCTCCAGCTAATCTTTTCCTGAAACTACACAGAAGACAATAACAAACTACAAGCCTGAGCCAGATTTCCCTTTTGTCCCTTCTGCTTTCCTGACAGTAAATTTATTTTTCCTTTTATCATAGAACTCTCATTTGAACATTTACATAGGGTCTGATCTAGATTCCAGTGAAGTCAATGGCAATTGTATTGTGTCCTTAAGATACTTAGAGAAGAAAACAAAAATTATCTGAAACTATTATGTAGGCAGAAATCATTGCAGTGAGTACATACCTTAAGCACGGTAACAGGCATACACAATGGTGCATATAATTTCTACAGGCCACAGTGGCAAGTTCAGAAATTGTTCTGGTTCTACATGATAGCTTAAACCAAAGGCAGATTTACTTTCATCTTAGTTAAAAGACGTAGAGGAAAATCCCTCCTCAATCATAAGTGAATAATTACAAGATGCTTGCTGTGACAAAGATTTTCCATCTCAAGCCTTTCTTAAAAAGTTAATTTCACAAATATGAAGTCTATGTATCAATGTCTAGCCTAGTCCTCTTTTGAACTTAGTTTCCTATGAATGCAATGACCTCCTCCCAGTCTTCCTTGGAAGTTAGTACATATTTTCCCAACAACAGTGACCTTGTACCTATCTGAGATGAAGTACAAACAGTCCTTTCTAGTGATCTAGGCATAGGTGATGCAAGCTGCTCTGAGAGCTGAATCAAAGGTAACAGACAGGAAGGACATAGATTATGAAAGGTCCTGAATAGGAATGTAAGTGCCGTAAGGTCAGTATGATGGTGAAGGACTTAGAAGGATGCAAAGAGAAAAGATGAAAAATCAAAGCTGTGGGCTTGGAAACTTGGAAAAAGCAACAGATATTTTCATGAATTAAGACAGGGTGAAGTTGTTTCTTTTAACATCAGATAAAATAATGCAATAACTCAAATTTTGATGGCAACAGCCTAAACAAGTCACAGAATCACAGAATCACCAGGTTGGAAGAGACCCACCAGATCATTGAGTCCAACCATTCCTATCAAACACTAAACCATGACCCTCAGCACCTCGTCCACCTCCCTGGGCAGCCCGTTCCAGTGCCTAACCCTTTCTGTGAAGAATTTTTGACTTATGTCGAGCCTGAACCACCCCTGGCAGAGCTTAAGGCCTTTCCCTCTTCTCCTGTCCCCTGTCACTTGGGAGAAGAGGCCAGCTCCCTCCTCTCTACAACCTCCTTTCAGGCAGTTGTAGAGCAATGAGGTCTCCCCTCAGCCTTCTCTTCTACAGGCTAAACAACCTCTCTCAGCTGCTCCTCGTAAGACTTGTTCTCCAGCCCTTTCAGTGAGGGTTTCAATATATGGACTAAAATACCGTGGAAATGAACTAAAACAACTTGTGATTTTAATTCGTTTTCTTCACAGCCTGCCCAATACAGAAAATTAATATGATCTTCTGCTATAACATATACGAAGTAGCATAGGCCAAACCAGTGTCATCCAAGACCTATAGTTTGCCTGTTGTGTAGGGTCTACAAATTCCTCAAGTATAGATTGATTTCAGTAACTATAACTCCAAAAGTCAGGACAATACACATACTACACCCAATCACATTACTGTTTTACCGGAAGTCCTTTAGCTAGAGTACCTGTACTACCCACAGAATCACAGAAAAGGTTGGAAAAGAACTCC